>JAULBV010034448.1:0-32389 GCA_032358295.1 Pterothamnion heteromorphum | reverse complement strand
TCCTCCTTTACTGTCTTCACCACCAGAAAGTTTTACAAGTGCATACCCAAGACAGGTACAATGTTCTGCGTCATTCCATTTATCCTTTTCTATCCCAAAGAGTTCCTGAATCACCCTCTCACGTTCGTCTTTGCGGGCGTCTTCCTCTACTTTGGAGATGTATTCAACAAATTCATTCTCAACATTATTTAAACAACCTCTTAGTTTTTCTTCATTTATCCTTGACTCGTACCAAACTTCATCTGCGATTTTTGATTGGATAATATAACGCACCGCTTTTTGTAAAGCTATCTTTTTTATATCAAGTGAACCAACTACCCTTATTTCTTTTTGTTCCATATTATTTATTTTTATTTCCTTTGCTTATAGGGAAGGTGATGGACTCTCGATAGTTTGCAAATGCTTTTTCCAACATCCTTTTCATCCACGTTGCTTCCGCTTTTGTCCCACCGTATGCCAAGTCAAATCCTTGATTACCTATCCAAAAATCAACCCTGTATTCCTTACCTCTTTTTGCTACATTTATTTCAACCAACTTCACCGCCTTTCTCTTTGGTTTCATGTGCTTTGTTTAATTAACTTTATTTATAGTCACTTCCTATGCAATCATCACACCGATACACATAAAGATTTAACGCACACAAGATTTTTTGTGCCCAGTTTCTTTCGTCGTTAATCATTGCATGGCAACACTTACATTCAATCTTTTTCATATTTATTCCAATTCTTTTAAAGTACTGGCACGTCTCTATCAAACTCAGCGACCTTTGCACATCTTTCACAAAGAAAAAAATCACCTTTTACTTCTATTGCTTTTTTAACAGCAATAGGTCTACCACATCTATCACAATCAAAATACAGGGCGAAATAGAACCACCACTTTTTTAACTTTTTTAATGTTTCTTTCATCTTCTTTTCCCTCTACTTAGTTGAGGGGGTAGTTTACTTTACCTTTTAAATACCACATGACGGGCTGGGAGGGAGAGCAACGATTTCCGAGAGTGTGGGATGTTCCATCTATCTTGTCACCCACTTTGCGATAGATTGTCCAGTATTTTTTTACCACTCGTATAGTCACGTTGCATGGTGGGTGCGGAGTCTCGAAGCCTTTACAGCTTCACTCATTCCACCTCATGTGTTGCAAACGCAACACTCAAGCGTCTACTCTATTTCCGCCATCTCCCCCTCCCAAACCGCCATTTTGGTGATGGATTATCTGGGACACCCAGAAGTAATTACTCATCTGGTTATCCTTGTATTCAACAAGGTCTTACGGTGTGCCCTAGATAACCCACCACGTTGATAGAGGTGTACCCACGATTGAATGGACTATCTAAAAGGCTTTTTGAGCGCTCTGCCTTATTGATTATTCGGCAGAATCCTTCAATCGGGGATATACCCCTACCAACTTTTTAATGAGCTACTACTCAACTACTCTAAAAACTCACTGTCTAAACCTGCACAACGTCTACATTTACAATTACATTCAACATCTTCTTCAACTTTAAACTCCTCTTGGACCGCTACTCCATCCTCTTCAGCTCTGGTCTGATCGCGTACTTCACGCTCGGCGTTCATTTGTTGCATTTGTTCTTGGTTCATAAAATAAATACTACTACATGCGATAAATAATGCAACTGTGGATAAGTATCTCCATAACCCTCGTGGTATTATTAGTATATGCCGGTACTAAACCACATAATCAAAATCGACACCAGAGAGCAAAAGGAGCTCGAGTTTAGTCCTCAAACCAATACTAAAAAAATATGCTTGAAATTCGGCGACTATGGATGTGAGATTGAGACGCCAGAGGGTGAGTGGGTTGATGTTCCAATAAGATTTGAGCGCAAGGGGTTCGCGGATCTATTTGGAACGATGGGTAAAGGCTACGAGAGGTTTAGAAAAGAAATGGAGCGCGCGCAAAAAGACAACTATAAACTTTTTTTGCTCGTTGAGGGTTCCATGAAAAAAGTACAAAAGGGATATGCGTACTCCATGATATCCGGTGACACCATTTTAAAAAAGATGGCTATGCTTGAAATCCGCTATGGACTTCACACTCACTATTTTAATAATCGAGAAGAGATGACTAGATTCATAGAAGAGATTTATGACGCTTGTGTGAGGAACCATCCGAATCCGTTGCATCACTATCCCAGCGCCCGTAAAGGCACTGAGTAGAGAAACTACTTCTTTGCTTTCTTTGATACTGCTTTGTAGTCCTGCATATCATCTGTTTCCTTAAACAATGACTTAGGATCAATTTCTGAATTCTCAGAAGCCTCCAAAACTTCTGGAGTAACTGGTTTTGGTGGGTAAGCCTTCACTGAGTAAGTTGTCCTATCACCCTCCTTAACTTTCGTAATCGACAAGTCGTATTCCTTTGGATCGCCCCAATCTGGATCGTCCACAAGGCCTTGAATGGACTTCATGATTGTCTTTTGAGTAATTTCGAGAAGTTTTGGTGCGTTGTCTGTGTAGTCCCAAACTTTGAAAGCCCAAAAGTGGTTAATCTTTGGCTTCTTATATTTTGGATCTACATCAACCTCGTCATCGTTGATATTCTTATCAATCCCTTCTCGTCTAAATGGCTTTGCGTCAACCCAACCCTCCCATCCAATTACTGCATCCGTCATAATTCGGAAACGATTAGCTCCCTCTTCTAGTTTCATAAATGAACTTGAACCTGCTGGTGCTTTGTATCCTTTTGGTAAAAATGTGTTCATGTGTGTGTTTAATTAATTTTTTTGACCGCTGAAATAATCCCTCCTTGTTCTCCACTACAGTTTTTTACTCCTTTTGCAAACCAATCGAAGTATGTAACTGTTACATGAGATTTTGACTCTGCAAGAGCTTTTAATTCAGGGATTATTTTTTCATCTACTACACAGTAAGAATCCTCTTGTGAAGATTGAGTGTCTGTCTTTACGTATACTCTCCATGTTTTGTATATAACTCCATTTTTTTCAACTGAAGTTATATATCCAACGTGTTCACCTTCTGATGTTATTATGTGTAGCCCTGTTATTCCAACAATTGTTCCAGCAATTGTTCCAGCAATAAGCAGGATTAGAATAAGTGATTCAATTAGTCCCAAACCTCCTGGTAGTATTCTTTCTATTGTATCCATGTAATGTTCTTAATTTCGTGTAATGTTTTGTGTTTCTTGGCTCAACGTTCGACCTTTGTTTTATTATATACCTTGTTCATTTTATCGCAAGTAGCCTGCATAGCTTTCACCGTCCTGTCTATCTCCGCGCACAAAAGAATAATATCTGTCATGGTTCTCTTGGTTTTAAATGTTTGAGCTTTTATAGGTCTTACAAAGTCAATAGAGAGGTCTGCGCGCTCGTATGTGGGTACATAGTCAATATAGAAGTCCATGAGCTCTGGTGGTATGCCGTCAATAAGGTATGCGAGCAAAGCATAAAAAGTGAGTTGCTTTGTTTCGTCTGCCTTCTTTTGAGTCCATGGGTTCTTCCCCGTTTTCAGGTCTCTAATTTCATTACTACCCTTTTGGTCTGCAAAACCAAGTAGGTACACCTTTTTCTTTCCAAGTTCGAGCACCGCACGCATTTCACTTTGAAAACCTCCTATGCGCGGAATATCAGATAAGAATGTTGGATCATCTTGGAACTGTTTGTCTATCTGTGAACCAAAAGTAAGCTCTTTTGATGTTTGGCGCTTGCCTAGAATATAAGAGTCGTACCACTTTTGAGGCGAGCCCCATTGTGGGTCAGAAAAAGTATTAAATGCCGAGTAGGATAGTGGTCTATTTTCTAAAAATTTGTATATATTAAATTTTTTCATTATTTAAATCATTAGCGAACTGTTTTAATTCCTCATCTTGTTTTATGTTGTGCTCTATTTGTGCAAGTGTTTGCTTTACTCGTACGTTTGCCCATCCTCTTACTCGTTTTCCACCTGCTCCATACATACTCTTGTCTGAAACATAAGAAACATAGAGAGAGAACTTTTTGCCGAATAGATCCATGGACTCCGTAGGCAAGTTGTTTGCATTACAAAATCTCACATACTCCTCATACATGTCCTCTTTTGTGGACTCTGCGTCCAAGTAATACTCGACCGCCTCTGAAGCAAATTTCGCAATCGACGATCCTCCTTTCATCATCTCGGTTTTGGTTTGCTCTGCGTCCATCGCGTGAGAGAACTTTCCATTTCTCATGAGTCTTTCGAGTCCTTCCATAGCAAAATTAAACAGTCCAGAACGTTCCTCCTCTGTCGTAAGATTTTGAATAAAATTCGGTATTTTTTTGGTGATTATTTTATTGAAACGTATAACCATCCAGCGATTAAAATACGCCGTGTCATCCATTTCTTTTACATCTGGAATCTTGTTACAAGCAAAGGTGAGCTTTGAGTAATTCTGAAATGAGAATTGGTTTCCAAATTTATACTCTCCGTTAATAGAGCCGTTACCCGTGGCGATTTTAAATTGTCCGGTATCGTGAATATCCTTTGCTGAAAGTTCGTCTACAAGGTTTCCATGCTTCTCGAACATCTGAGCGCCCGAAAATTTATCTCCCACCATTTTTTGCAACGAAACACTAGAGATGTTATCGCGCCCGAGTAGATGTGTAATCATTTCGAGTAGAGTTGTCTTTCCAGTATCTCCCTCTCCTACGAAAATAATTGCTTTTTTGTAAGCGTAAACTCTCAAGAAGTAGTAACCGATCCACTCTTGTACCACCTGAAATTGTTCGTCATCCAAAACGTCCTTCATGAATTGAATGGACTTCGGGCATGTGGCGCTCTTTTTGTACTCAATGGGGAATTGAAAGGTGAAGCGATAGTCTGGTGAGTGTTCCAGTAGTTTTTTTGCAACAATATCATACACACCATTTCTTAGTGGAATGAGATTTACTGACGCCGATTTAAACACATCTCTATTTTTGTATGTGGCGTCCTGTATCTTGTGCATAACTTCGAGCTTTGCGCTCTTGTTTACCTGTTCCTTGAGTATTCTTTGTATCTCAGGGTAGATAATCTCATTCTCAGCGCGCGCGTACATGCCTTTGCGGTATATATATACTTCTTTTTCCACCTCACCAACAGTTACAATCTCATACTTCTTTACGATATACATCGCAAGTAAATAGGTGCCCTTTTTGGCAGACTTCATATACGTCTGCACAATCTCTTTTTCTGGTATATCGTTCGGATTATTCGGGTCTATCTCTCCAGAGAGCCTTTTGAGCTCCTTTGTGGTTATCGAATCCCATATTGTAACCAGTTCTTTTTCATCGAGTGGGGGGTTATATGACTTGTTGACCTTAAACACCGCCGGAAAGATCTCATCGTCCCATAACTCGGGCTTAGTAGTTCCGAGTAGCTTTCCAATAAAAGAAGCCATTTTTGCGTTACGAGATCCTTCAGAGACTCCAATCAGTTCCGAAATTTTCTTTTTGTTTTTTTTGGGGGTCTCATCTCCGCGCGAGAAGAGCTCTTGTGGAAAATCCGCAACAAGGCAATCATCAACCACAACATACTCTCCTCCCTTCTTGACGCCTTTTTCTTCATAAGAAGTTTTCGAGCCTCCCGCCACAACATAGCCTCCATCGTTTCTGATATCAACATGAGGGAATTGTGGGTACGTGTTCGCAGTCTGTTTAATATTCGCATTATATTTATAGTAAAGATGATAACCACCGCTTGGAGTCCGCACTGTGTAAGTTTTCGGGAACGTCGATAACGGCGTCTCTTTCCCATCCGCTTTTCCACAGTCAAGATCAACAACCGTGACGCCAGAGATGGCACCGGTAACGATTCCAATATTCGCCTCGGGGTTTTTATTCCACCAAGCGCTTATCTGTTCCTCATCGGCTTTTTTATTTTGATATTCAGACCACGTAGAGATACTAGGCCTCTTATCTTTACCTAGTGGAATGACACTAAAATCATTCTCTAGGTAATACTGTAATGCTCTTTGTTTCATAATTTATCTTTTATGCTTATATACACAAAACCCGCTTCATTGCGCATTACAACATTGAAACGGGTTTCGTGAATACAAGCTAGTTTGTTAAGTGTAATGCTTTGCATGCGTCTAATTATCGCATGCTACGTTTCATTGTCTACTGCGGTTATTCACAGGTACCTGAATAACCTTGATACAGGCGCCCGAAATGACATGTCCATTTTTAAGATCATCAAAAACAAGCGCTTCATCAACGATCCAATATTTATCCGGTATACTCTCGCGCGAGACAATTTCTAGTGTATCTTTTGCTCTAAAGGACACACTGCCATTTTCGGCGGTCACTGTATCCACAGGCACCTCAACCTTACTCAGCTTCTTGAGTCCCGCACTGAGGGACACCTCTCCAGAGGCTACAAGCCCCGCCACGCGTTCTTGGGCGTCTTTTTGGGTATTGATGAGCTTGGTCTGATATTCGGTCATTTTGAGGCGTATAGAGTCAATAGCGCCCTCCAGTTGTGTCTCAATAGGTTTCCAACGAGAGCGCTCGGCTCGCAATGCCTCATTAAGTGGGCGGGTTACGCGCTCCTTTTCGGCGGTCACCTTGTCCAAGTAGGTGTTCAATAACGATAACGTATCAGTGGCGCGGGTGAGAGTTGCGGTGTCTACGATCGCGAGCACCGGCACCTCTCGGGTCACGGCCTCAGCTTCTTTGATGATGGTGAGGTCTTTATTTAGTTTTTGTTTCATGTGGATCTAAAATTATAGTTTTCGGTCTACCCGCCTTTCCAACAGGAATATCATGCCCACTAGCGCGCAAGCGCCGGAACCAGTAATTTATTGAGGTCTGGTGGCAACCAAAGAGGCGCGCGAGCGCAAGCGTTGTGTATCCCTGCGCTTTTAGGGCGGGTATGGTGGCAATTTGCTCGGGGGTAAGGTTTTTCATAGGCATTACATGCTATTCTCAGCTTCCAATAAAATCTCAAGGTCTACAATCTGGCGCACTATGTCATTTAAACTCGCCCCTTGGATCTGTCCATAGAGGTACGTTAGGCGGTCTTGTATCTGTTTTAGTTCTTGGTCTGTCATGTGGTTATCATTACTATTTGATTAAACTAACACCAACCACCTCAATTTTTCGGGCGCCCTGCTGTCCACAGAAAAGAAACGCCTGCACTATTGCCTGCTGTTCTCCAAAGGCAGACCATCGGGCGGTCTGATGTACTCCGTCAATAAGTAATTCAATTAAGTATGTTTTCATTTTATTGTTTCTTAGTATTAATTGCGTCGCACAACGCACTATAATGGCTCGCACCGAATCCGAGGCACCGCTTACCATTAACCACAGCATGGCATATATACCAGTCTGTACGGTCAGAATATACCGGCTTGATTGAGAATTGAGCGTTTATCATAGTAGTGTTATTAGTCCATACCGCAATATGTATGCGGTTTGAGGTTAAACTTGTCCATTAAGCGGGTAATATCGCCCATAGTAAGGTCATGCGCGATGCGTTCATCTTTTGCGAGCTGTTCAATAAAGACGGTCGCCTTTGCCAAGTTGCTGATATTGCGAGTAAAGCCTTTGAAGTCGTTGTATTCGTCTTTTAAATCATACCAAGTGATATCTGAAGCATTACGAACAACGCGCACGTTGTCATTTTTTAATATAGTGATGTTTTCCATTGTAATACTAATTAAACTTTGCTAATTTCTTTTTTAATTCTTCAATTACGCGTGCCTGATGAAATGGGAATGAATAAGTTGTAGGATCATGCTTTTTTAAGGCGTACCAGTATTCGTTCATGTCTTCTTCACGGCGGGCAATTTCTTCAATAAGTAATTCTTTGAGTGTTTTTGTCATTGTAATACTAATTAATTGCCGTTAAAAACTCATAGTCAGCCGATCCGGCGCACAATAGCGCATAACCAAGGAGGGCAAAGAACACCGCGAGGAACACTTTCTGTTTAGTGGTATACATAGTAATTATATAGCTATGCTCTTAAAATGAAGTGTCCATCTAAAGGCGCCTGAAAACGAAAGATTGCCATTTATAAACTTGATAGCTTCTTCTGATGTATTAAACACTTCTTTTGCGATAACCTTTCCAGTGTATAGGGATACTTTTTTTGCGATAAACATATAATGCTTTTTATAAACTAGTAATGCTTGATAATTTATAAGTAATGCTTTTGTTATTTACTTATATATACAGTATACATGCGATAAAATATAATGCAAGCGGTAATATAAGCAACTTATCCACAGGGCGCACTTTTTTACCAAAAATATGGCTTAGTATAGCTGTACTTGACACATATTTATTGCATGTTATACTTAAAACGTTACTAACTTAGCACCACAAAAGGCCATATTCTGCTAAGTGTATGGCCTTTTGTGGTAAATAAAAACATGGGACGAAAAAGAACGGCGAACTGGATGAGTGAGGAGTATAGGAATAAGATGAACGAAAACACGAAGATAAGTGTCAGAAAGACTCATTACAAAAGGAGTTATGGTATTACAATAGATGAATACAATGAAATGTTTGAGAAACAGTGTGGAAGATGTGCGATATGTGGTGGCAAACATCTGGGTATTAAGAACATGGCAATAGATCATTGTCACAAGACAAACAGAGTAAGAGGTCTATTGTGTACGAAATGTAACCTTGGCTTAGGTTTCTTTAGAGATAATATAGATATTTTAAAATTGGCACAGCACTATTTGAATAAGTACTTGCAATAAAACATTACACCTATTACACCTTTTCCGAACTCACATCGTATTTTTGACCTAGTCTTAATATAATATTATAACACACAAATACATATTTGTCTATTATTTTTCCAGACGTAATATAAAAATAGGTGTAATACCTGTAATGTTTTGACGATTCTTAGCCCTTTATTGGGTTTGGCGCAAGCAGTGCTTTCTGTGCTTTTCTCTTTTGGACACCGTACCGAGGCGCGTGGAGCCTCTGATCGCGGTGCTAGCGCCTCGAAACACAGGCAAACACACAATGACCTACCGGAAATGTATATTGTGGGTAGGTAGACAAACACCCCTGAGCATGGTGCGGTGCTAGCGGTGCACGGTGCACGGTGCTTGGTGCGTGGTACGCCGTGCGAGCACCGCTATGAATTGCGAAACCCCATAGGGGGTGGGTGAATTATTTTTTACATCTGCCGTTTCCAGATTTTGGCGTAAAACACTACTTGCGATAGTTGCGGTGCTCGGTGCTCGGTGCCTTCAGTGCTCGGTGCTTCGTGCCAGATTTTGGCGTAATTTACTACTTGCTATAAAAACGGTGCCCGGTGCCCGGTACTAGCAGTGCGCACTCACTTGCTATAAAAATATCCTATGTGGTATAATTTATTCATGGACAAAATTACTACCAAATTTAACAATTACTCCCAAGCCTCCCGCCTGCGCCAATCTCGCATTCCGAAGGAAGTTAGGGTGGCCCGCGCTCGGGCGGCTGCTAACGCGAAGTGGAGTGGTGTTTCGCAGGAGGAAAGACGCGCCCATGCGGTGAAGATGGTGATGGCGAAGCATAACCCCCAAAAAAAGGAGGCCTAATTTTTTACAAAAAGTGGCTACAGATATACAAAAAGCTAAGCAGGTTCTTATAGAGGCGCGAAAAGAGCGTGTTCAGCAGTCCATAAATAACTCGACGGAGCGTGCCGCCGAGGTGTTGCATAACCTTTTGGACTCCGAGGATGTGCCTCCGGTTGTGCGCCTACAATCTGCTAAGGATATTTTGGACCGCGGAGGGTTTAAGCCGGTGGAAAAACTCGCGATCGCTCAGGTGCAACCAATTACTGGAATGACTTTTCAAATAGAGGAGTAATATATGGAAATTGTCTTTAAAACAAAAAATCCGCGCCAGCTTGAGGCGGCTAGATATTGGTCCGACTTTTTGACCCACATGATTCTTTATGGAGGCGCCAAAGGAGGAGGTAAGAGCTTTTTGGGTTGCTCGCTCATTTTTGCCGACGCCCTCATCTACCCCGAAACGCACTACTTCATTGCGCGTAAGGAGCTCACAGACCTGCGAAAATTCACGATTCCATCGATTCATGAGGTGTTTGCTAACTGGGGACTAAAAATTGACGACTATGCTACTTTTAATGGGCAGGACAACTGCTTCAACTTGTACAATAAGTCCAAAGTGTTCCTAATTGCCTGTAAGGAAGAACCTAGTGACCCCATGTTTGAGCGCTTTGGTTCTATGCAGATGACCCGTGGGTGGATCGAAGAGGCCGGAGAAGTTGCCGAGGCGGCCAAAGACAACCTTTGGTTATCGGTCGGGCGATGGAAGAACGAGCAATATTCGCTCGAGAAAAAATTGCTGATGACTGCGAACCCGAAAAAAGGCTGGATGAAGCGGGACTTTATTGACCCGTGGAAGCAGAACTTACTACCGGCGACGCGCAAATTTATTCCGGCGCTCGTAACGGACAATAAATATTTGCCCGAGTCCTATGTGCAAACACTCGCGGGTATAAAGGACAACGCGACAAGGGAGCGTTTGTTCCATGGTAACTGGGATTACGATGAGGACCAGAACGCTTTGGTTACTTATGACGCCATATCGGACGCTTTTGCTACCTATCCTGTAAAGGACAATCAGAAATACCTCATAGTGGACGTCGCGCGCTTTGGAAAGGACTCTACCACCCTGTCCTTTTGGGATGGAATGTCCTTATACCAGATTGAAAAGTATCAAAGACAAGATACGCAGAATACAATACAAAAAATAAAGGACCTCTCAAGGACACATCAGATTCCTTACTCGAATATTTTGGTGGACGAAGATGGAATTGGAGGTGCGGTGGTGGACGGGTTACTCGGAGTAAAAGGTTTTATTGCGAACTCCACGCCGTTGCCGACAAAAGAGGCGATCAGGGGGCGCCTCTCAAAAATTGACAGCTATTTTATACCGAAAACCAACTACCAAAATTTGAAAGCGCAGTGCGCTTTTAAGTTGGCGGAGCTAATCACGGAGCATAAGATTGGATTCCATGTGCCGGAGCATAGGGAAACCATAATGGAGGAATTGACGGCGCTTCTAAAACAAAAAGATAAGGATATTGATGGAAAATTGAAGATAATTCCTAAAGATGAGGTGAAAGCAATCATTGGTAGATCGCCGGATATTGGTGACGCCATAATTTATCGTGCATGGTTTGAGTTACAAAAGGAAACAGACCTCAGTGGGAACGTGAGCGGTGAAATTTCTCAAAAACAAAAGGCGCATTTTGCAAAAAACAGGGCGAATTTAATTGCAGAGAGTTCAAAGTAGAGTTATAATTATATATGATTAGTTGGTCTTAACATTTAATAAAATGGAGTTATCATTAAATAAAAAGATTGCAGGAGTTGTGGTGGCAATTCTAGCATTGTTCGGTGTTAGTTCGGTTTCTACAAATTTTGGAAGTGTTGCGCGGTCTAGTGAATATCACGCGACAACAAGCGCTGCTATATGGGCGAATGTTCCAAAGCAAATTTTTGACGGTGCTGGAACATTTGGATCTATAGTGATTGGAACAACTGACGCAACGATTGTTGAGTTTAGGGACGCCACATCTTCGACAGATATTGCATCCACAACGATTGCTATAGTTGCAGCATCACCCGCTATTGGTTCAACAATGACATTTGACTATGCTGTGAAAAGAGGCTTGTTTGTAAACACAACATCTGCTTTCTCAGCTGGACGTTACACGATAACCTATCGCTAAAACTATGGCGAAAAAAAAAGGAGAGTCGGTTGATTCCTCAAATATCGGAGAGTTGGTAAGGAAACTAGAAGAGAATTATATTTCTGGTGTTACTACTGTTTCAAAACACGTCCAGAAATCTATGAAGGATGACCTTGATAGAATTTCTGCTTACATAAACTCAAAACATATTAGTGGAGATACAGACTCCCTTGGTAGAGAGAAGCCATTTTTTAATGTTGTTACTGCCGCCAGAAATATTTGGTACCGCGCGACCGATATAAATCGAAAAGATATTCGAGTTTCTGCTCGAAAGATGAAGCATACGATGCTGGCACTTATTGCGAATGCTCACCTGCAAGAGTTCATGGAAAAAACCTATTTTGGTGCTTTCCTAAACAAGTGGGGACTTGCTCTAGCTACTTATGGTTCGGCTGTTTTGAAATTTGTTGTAAAAGATGGAGAGATGATTCCAAGTGTGGTCCCATGGAACCGCCTTATTGTGGATCCTATATCGTTTGAAAATAACCCTGTTATTGAAGTTATAGAACTTACAGAAGCACAACTCTATTCTCGTAAAGGTTACGATAGAGAAATGGTAAAGAAACTCTGTGACGCCAAAGAGGCAAGGAAGACGATTTCTGGTGATACAAAAGATAGCAAAGATGACTACATAAAACTCTACGAAATACACGGAGAGTTGCCTTTGTCATATCTTACTGGAAAAGAGAAAGATGAGTATACCTTTGTACAACAGATGCACGTTATATCTTTTGTGGAAGGAAAACAGCTCGGAGAATTTGATGATTTTACCCTCGTATCTGGACGCGAAGAAAATCCATACATGATTACCCACTTGATTGAGGAAGACGACCAGACTCTCTCTATTGGTGCGGTGCAGAACTTGTTTGAGGCGCAGTGGATGCAGAATCACACGATGAAGGCGATAAAAGACCAGTTGGACCTCGCTTCTAAGCTCATATACCAGACCTCTGATGGTAACTTCGTGGGACAAAACGCACTCTCTGCTATTGAGAATGGAGACATCTTGATTCATGCACCAAATCAGCCTCTTACTCAGCTCAATAACACCTCTCATGATATTACAGCGCTCCAAAATCAAGGCGCCTCATGGAAAGCTCTCGGACTCGAGATAAATGGTATTTCAGAGTCTATGCTCGGTATAAATCCACCATCACATACCGCATGGAGACAGACTCAAGCTATCCTCAACGAATCTTATTCCCTTTTTGGTGTGATGACTCAGAATAAAAAACTTTATGTAGAGGAAATGTTGAGAAAGAAGATTATTCCATACATAAAAACATACCGCCTTAATGACAACCGAGAAATTATAGCCACACTTGAATCTTATGATCTCGAGAAGATAGATTCTGCATATATTTCTAATCGTTCTGTTAAAAAAGTGAACTCGAAAATAAAGGATATTGCTTTTTCTGGAGGGGATATTCCAACGGCAGATGAACAGCAGATGATGATGCAGGAAGAAGCAGAGGGTATAAAGAATGGATTGGCGCAAAATGGAAATACTCGATTTTTTACACCAGACGAAGTGGACTGGAAAACGGAACTAAAAGACCTCGAGTGGGATGTGAAAGTAGATATTGAAGGAGAGAATGTAGACACTCAGGAAGCACTTACAACCCTCGACACAACCCTAAAGACTTTGGTTTCTCTACAAGGACGCCCAATGACACCAGATGAAAGACTCGTACTCAATAAAATTTTGACAAAAGCAGGACAAGTTTCTCCTGCAGAACTATCAACCGCTAAGGCTAAACCTTCTCCGGTTCCAATGCAACCAGTCCCTCAAACGACAACATAGGTCGATATACGCGGTGGGGGTATTAGTAACTAATTAAGTAAAAATAATGGCACGAGATAAAGGACAAGTATTCCTTTTCAGCGACGCAGAATTGTCTTTGATAAAAAGCGTTTTTGCTGAGAATGAGGAATTGATATATGCGGTTAGAAATGTTTTGTTACAGTTTGAAAATAGTCAGGTAGAGGCAAAGTTGGTAAAAGACTTCATAACGGAGCCAGTTATAGCCGTTTTAAAGAAGAGAATATTTCCGAAGGTTGAAAAAGACCTCCCTCTTACCCAGTTGGGAGATCTTCTTCAGACGCTCAATAAGGATATGCAATCAAAGGGTCCAGAGGAGATGGAGTATCTTTTTGCCGCGAAAGTCATGGAGATTGATTATTTGGACCAGCAGTTTGCGGAACTTTCTGGTGAAAAGGTAATCAGAATCCACTCTTTGGACGATTGGGCTAACCTAAAAGGCAAGAGCGCTTCACAAATGTATGTTGAAACAACAGCAAGAAATTTCATCCTTGCGTATGTAGATGGCATGCTTATGCACTTGAAGACTATTGCTGGAGAAAAGAAGGAATCGCTCGAAGAAGCGAAGAAAAGAATGGAGCGAAATAGCTCTAAATAATTGCTTGGTATTAAAAATATTGTTATAATTAAATCACAACGGTGCTTGCTTTAGCACCTAAAAATAAAATTCTATGGACGAAAACAACACGGCATCTGTGCCTCAAACAGAAACGGTAGTAGTGCCTGAAACTACATCAGAAGAAACTGTAGAGGAGACTGTAGAGGAAGTTAAATCTAGGGCTGCAAAAGCTGAAGAATTGGCTAATAACTACAAGCGCCGAGCAGAAAAAGCTGAAGAGGAGGCTAAAAAAATGCGTGGTACAACTAAGGAAACTCCAGTTGCTCACGTTAAGGGTAATGATATGTCCTTTAGAGATACTGTGGCTATCGTAAAGGCTAATGTACCTGAGGAAGACCTAGATGAGGTTCTTGATTATGCGAAATTTAAAGGAGTATCTATTGTAGACGCCTTGAAATCAGACACAATTAAAGCAACCTTGAGTTTAAGGGCTGAGCAACGAAATACTGCTTCTGCTACTCATGTAGGATCAGCACGTCGTGGCGCAGTCAAGATATCTGACGAAGCTCTTGTTTCTAATGCTGAGAAGGGAAATATTCCTGAATCAGATGATGAGATTACGAGACTTCTAAAGATAAAAATGGGGGTTAAGAGGTAATATTCTTAGCCAATCGGTGGGTTAATATTTAATTAACCTTAATGGCTAACACACTTTCAACAAAAACGCTTCGAGACAAATATCGTAGCTCACAAATCGAACAGGCTCTCCGCAATGCTCTTGTGGCAGAGAAAGTTACTATGGTGGACCGAACACAAAACAAGACAATTTCTTCACCTTATATCACAGCAGTAACTAGCGTGGTACAGGCAGTAGCAGGTACATACACACCAGCAGCACTTACTACAACTGATGACACTCTCACAGTTGCAGACGAAGTAATTGCATCTACTCATATCTTTGATTTTGAGCAGACTCTTGCAAACTTTGACCTTTTCTTTACAGCAAACAAGGCTCTCACAAACTCAATGGTGCAAATCATCGACAAGTGGGTAGTAAATACACTTTGTGAAGATGGTACAGGTGCATACACAACTCCAGCAGGAGGTTTCACAACTGCAGCAAACGTTGTGGTCATCCTTTCAAACATCATTTCAAAAGTATCTGGATACGCAGATGCAATGAATGGTCTCTATGTAATCGTAGAAAATACAGATCTTACAGGTATTATTCAGTCTCAGACTTCAAACGGATACTCATACGCAGACGCAGCTCTTAATAACGGCTTCGTGACATCTATGATGGGCGTTGATATCTATGTAGTACGTTCAGGAACATTTGCAGATGAAACAACTTCAACTGTTTCAGGTACAAAGACTTGGACAAACTCAGGACACCGCGTAGGTGGTGTTAAGGGTGTTTCTACTTACGCAGCTCCTCGTGGTCTTCACTTTGAAGAGAAGGGCGTAACAGGAAAGACTGGTATGGAAATTGCAGCTATTGGTTACGTTGGCTTCAAGCAGTGGACACCGACAGCAGCTCTTACAATTGATATTACACTTGCGTAATTAAATTAGTTCCCTTTTTTGGGGGACTCCTGGTGTGGCTCCCCACCGGTTCCACTCCAGTAGCCCCCCCGAAAATAGGTTAATAAAAAAATCAAATGGCAGAAACAATATCAGAAAAAAAGTCAGCACAAAAGTCAGAGGCAGTAATTGCTTTCGAGAAAATTATTGAGGCATACAAGAAGTCTAATCCAAAGAAGTACGAAATTAAGAAGGATGAGCTTGCAAAGAAACTCGCGGCAATTAAATAGGTGGATTATCAATCAATGATTAAATTTAATGAATAAAATCATAACAACATCCCTGATCGCAGTTTCTATTGTGTTGTCTATTTTGGCAATTACAAAGGAACCCGTTCAGATTGATGTACCAAAAGGTGCAGTCTCTGGTCCAGACATCTCTTCTCCTTATTTTTCCTACGGAGGTGTACCACACTGGGGAGCAAAGACTGATACTTTGACACAAGGAACAACAACTGTGTGTGCAATTCAAGCTCCTGCATCTACAAGTACATTGACGTTTGCTTCGATACAACTCAGTGTTTCTACAACAACTCAATCTCGTGTTGTTATTGCAAAGGCTACAACTCCTTATGCAACAACTACAGTTTTGGGTTCAGCCGTATTTGCAGCTAACGCACAAGGTACTCTTATTGCAACTTCTACTCCAGTAGATGCTTTGAACGAAGACAAGACATTCGCTCCAAACACTTGGTTGGTAGTTGGTATGCAGGGAGGTATTGGTACATTTAGCCCAACAGGAACCTGTTTGGCGACATGGGTACAGAACTAAATCTCAAGCCAGCATTAAGTGCTGGTGTCAGTAGATAAAGTCTCCTGACATTAGCACTTAATTTTAAAAACGTGAGTCTACAATTTAGCAACACAGCTACACGAAAAGGAATACTCCAATCTATTGAGAGGAAGTTGGGTTTTAATGCCGGAGATATTTCTGATAGTACCGCAAAAAAACTGGATTTTACGGCGGAAATAAATACGGACATAGACTATACAATTTCTCTTATACTCCAATGTGGAGGTTTGTGGCAACTCGATGACACGAATCACACCG
Source organism: Pterothamnion heteromorphum (assembly GCA_032358295.1). NCBI lineage: Eukaryota > Rhodophyta > Florideophyceae > Ceramiales > Ceramiaceae > Pterothamnion > Pterothamnion heteromorphum. The sequence continues at coordinate 15,667 of JAULBV010034448.1, read as the reverse complement.
ACTATCCTATAATCACAACAAACCTTGTATCAGGTCAGAGGGATTATACGTTTCTTACAGATGGTTCAAGCAATCTTGTGCTCGATATCTACAGAGTTATGATAGCTGACTCATCTGGTTTTTTTAGAGAAATTAAATCAGTAGACCAACAGACGCTTACGAATAACAACTCAGACACTAATACACTTATCGACGGTCAAAACTCTACCGGAACACCGACTCGTTACGACAAGACTGGAAACGGACTCTTTTTAGATCTCATTCCAAATTACTCATACACCAATGGACTAAAGGTGTTTATAAATAGAGAGTTCTCATATTTTACTTCATCTGATACTACAAAAATGCCAGGTTTTGCTGGTCTATTCCACGAGTTCCTACCACTGAGGACATCTTGGAGATATGCTGTGGATAAGTCACTACCTTCGGCTAATTCTCTAGGCGCGCAGGTCCAATTAATGGAGCGAGATATTAAGGCTTATTATGGATCGAGAGAAAAAGATACGCCAAAAAGAATGGTAGCTAATGTAGAGAATAATAAATAAAATCATGGTAGACACAAATAAAACAGGAACAGTAATAAGGCTCCAAGCATGGGACAAAAACGGAAAACTAAAGTTTGACGATACTGTGCATAACCTTGGAATGACCGTACGGCTTCCTGTAATTGCAGGACTTTATGGAGGCGTGGATTCTCAGACAGCCTTCTCATACTTAGCCGTTGGTGAGACTGCTACTGCTCCCGCTGCTAACCAGACAACCCTCGTACTTGAGATAACAGGAAGTGGACTCGCTAGAGCTTCTGCAACAGTTTCTCGTGTAACAACTAATTCAACAAACGATACCACACGTTTTTATAAACTATGGAACGTAAGCGCTTCAAAAACAGTGCAGGAGGTAGCTTATTTTAACGCTTCATCTGGTGGTGTTATGGGAGGGCGCGCTCTTACAGGAACAAAGACTTTAGACAATGGAGATACCTTTGCAGTAACATACGACGTAATACATTCTTAAAATGGCAGTAGAAACATTTACATCAACAACAACTTGGACATGCCCAGCAGGTGTTACTTCTGTTGCTGTTGAATGTTGGGGTGCGGGAGGTTCTGGTGCTCAAACTACAGGAGGATCACGAGATAACGCAGTTGGAGGTGGAGGAGGAGGTTACTCCAAAAAAAATACTTTAGCAGTTACTCCATCAACCGTATATGACATTATTGTTGGAGTTGGAGGAACAGGAGTAAATGGTAACTCAGATGGTAATGTTGGAGGAAATACATATTTTGCCGCAGGAGCAGATGTATTAGCTTATGGAGGTGGAGCTGGTACAGGTTCCAATACTTCAATAGGTGCTGGAAGAGGTGCCGCCTTAGGTGTTGGAGATACACGATATACAGGTGGAAACTCTGGAAGCACAACAGGAGATGGAACAACTGGAGGAGGTGGAGGTGCAGGAAGTGGTGGTAACGGAGGAGATTCTCCAAATGCAGCTACTTCTGACTTCACAAACTCAGGAGGTACAGGAGGAACTCCTGACGGCGGAGCGGGTTCTGATTCCGTTACAAACACTGGTTCGTCTAATGGAACAAATCCTGGCGGAGGTTCTGGTGCTGTACTCACCGGCGGTTCTGACTCAACAGGAAACGGAGGTAATGGTATGCTTAAACTAACTTACTTTAGAGTTTTGACATCTTCTGTTTCAGACACGAACGTAACTCTTGATGCACGAACATACACTATGGCGATGGCGGTAGAAGATACCAATGTAACCACTGATACAATCTCACAACCAAATTGGAATAACCAAGGTAAAAAAACAGCGCCGACGTATACCAATAAGAGTAAAAGTAGTGTAGCTACCATGACGAATCAGTCTAAAAGTTCTACTACATGGACTAATCAAACGAAATCATAATGGAAGATCGAATTAAACAACTCGAAGATACTGTTTCACAAATGGTAACACTCATAAACTCACTGAGTAGCGCAAATGCTGTTCCAAAACAAATGGCAGACGCTATTGGGGCGAGGATTTTAGGTGTATCAGCTAAGGCAGCTTCAGCAGGAACACAAGCGGTAAACGAAGGAGGAGTATTGCAGTATTCTGTAATGATAGCCCCTACAGGTTTTGTAAAAGGTTATGTTCAAGGAAAAGAAGTAGATATCCCTTATATATAAAATATGTTCATAATACCCAAAGATAGAAAGTGGTCTCAAACAAATGCTTCTGATTTATCAGGTAATGTTCAGCGTACTAGGAACATAAGTTTTGATGATGAGGGAATTGCGAAGTTGGCAAAGAGAGCACGTTCTATCCATGACTTCTCTGGGACAAACGATAGACGTATTTTATGGATTGAGTATTTTCAAGCTACTAATAAATACTGGGTTACGGTTTTAGATACTAATGCTGTTTACTCGGTAGATGGAACTTCTCTTGTTGTAACAGACGAATCAGGAACATCTAACATTCCTAGTCCTGATACTACGGGAGGTAGAAATGACTGTGTCCCTTGGCAGGGATATCTGTATGCGACCTCAACGACAAGTTTGAGGCGCTACAATGGGTCAGGTTGGAGCGCTCCCCTAACTGGGACTAGCTTTACAGGCGTTACAGATGCAGGTTTTTTGTGCGTACACGAACAGAAAAATTGGCTTGCAATATCACAAGCTAATCAAGTCATTTTGATAAATACTAGTCACGACAAACAAGCTAATACATTAACATTACCCGCAGAGTTTCGTGTTACTTCAATGGATTACAATAATGGATTTATCGCCGTAGGAACTCGCAACATAAACAACGGAGAAGCAAAAATGTTTTTGTGGGACGGAAATTCAACTGGATATAACTCTGACTTTGGAGTTGGTTGTCCTCGTATAGATAGTATACGAAGATATAAGAACACTTACGTCGTCTTAAACAGCCTCGGACAACTTCTACAGTTTAACGGAGGAGGATTTACACAGATAGGTGCTTTCCCTATTTACTACAAAGATGCAGATTGGGATGCAGATGGTTCTTCTTACCTTGGTCGTGTCATCAACCGTGGCATGAGAGTAGACGGAGATTTAATTTACATAAACGTATCACCTCGTATTATTCTACCCGCAGCAGACTTGGGTAACCATGTTTTTGAAAGTTACTTTGAGGGCGGTGTGTGGGTGTATGACCCAGAGGTAGGGCTTCATCATAGGTATTGCCATACTTCATCTCTCAGGGTTTCTAATACGATTGCTACAAGTGCAGTAGATACAGGAACAAACACAATTACAGTTTCAAGCGCTCCTGTTTCTGGCACGCCTGTTATCTACGACTCATCTAGCGGAACAGCAATCACCGGTCTTACCAATCGCACAAAGTATTATGCTATCTATGTTAGCGCTACTACAATGAAGCTCTCTACCACCTATGCAAATGCAATAGCAGGAACACCTATAAGCCTCGGAGGTACAGGTAATAATGCACAACTTCTTATCTTCGTTCCAAACAGAGATTTTGGAGGTTCAACACTCGGAGGAAATCTCACCACTAACTTGTTTACAGATGCAGCGGGAGCACTTACTTTTGTTGCCAATCGTGAATTGGCCTATCGAACAAACGCCTCACAGGTAATGTTTGGAACACGCATAGGAAAGACAGTAGTAAACGGTTCGTACGGTCTTGCCGTAGCAACATGGGGTCAAGAAAACAGAGGATTCATAATGACTCCAAAACTAAAAGCTAATGGAATCGTAGATAATTTTCAAAACATTTCAGTAAAGTATAGAAACGTAAAAACAATAGAAGATAAAATTATTGTTAAATATCGAACCATAGAAAGAAACGATACTCTATCGGGTATAGACCAAGCTCTCACTATGACGGCTACATGGGTAAACACTACGCAATTTACAACTACCGCAGACCTCTCAAGTGCTAAAAAAGGTGATGAAGTGTCATTCCATAGTGGCTCTGGTTCGGGCTATATGGTCCATATAAGCTCCATTTCAGAGAGTGGCGGTACATATACCGTAAATCTCGACGAAGTAGTACAAAACGTAACAGCAAGTGATACCGTTGGCTTTGTAATTGAGAATTGGAACAAAATCGGAACTATAACAAACGTGTCTTCTTCTGATACCGATAACGAAACATTTACGAATGATAACCTCGATAGATATGTGGGTATTGGAGGTATAAAAACATTTCCTCTTTTGAAAAACTCTAAACAAATTGAAATTAAGTTAGAGCTTCGAGGAGAAGATGTGGCGATTGAGGATATTTTGGTAAATAATGTGCCATTTAAAAGATTTATTGCTTGAGATAATGTATAATTAGATATAAATATGAACCCAGAATTAACAAAAGAGAAAGTTTTAAGTAACCTCCAAAACTTCGGATATAAGGTTCCGAATACCCCAACTTCAGGTCAAGTTGGCGGAGCTTATACCAATTCAGGTATTATCTCACAAGATGGGACTACGCCGATCACGCCATCGTCCCTTACATCAGAGAAACCTCTTACTATGCCGACTACTCATCCGGTTAGTACAACTGTTGATACAACCGCTCAGGCTGCCGCTACTTCTGCTCAAACTGCTACTGATGCACAGATCGCCTCTAACGCATCAAAACAAGAACTAAAAAGTGAGAGTCAAGGAATAATGGACCTCGTAAATGATATTTCTGGCCAGGCGGCCAAACAGCAGGAACAATATCAGGAGCAAGGTTTACTTGAGAAAAAAGCCGAGATAGATAGAATTTCTCTTGAAATGAGTCAGGCTAATCAGCGCGCCCAAAAAGATATCGATAATCTTTTGGCAAATAATCCAGAGGGGCAAAGCGTTAGCGCTCTTAATGCTCAGGTAAGGGACATACAATCAAAAAATGCAGTATACCAAGCCGACCGCGCCTTTGGTCTCGCCGCCCTTCAGGGAAACTATACCGCCGCCAAAGACGCTATTGATGCCAAGATAGAAGCCGAGACAAGTGGAATGAAACTTCAGCTTGAGGCTAAGAAGTATTTTTATGAACAGAATAGGGAGGATTTTACTAAGGAGGAGCAGAGAGCGTATGAGGAGATATTGAGGAAGGATGAGAGGAAATATGATGAGACGGTGAAGGATAAAGAATTATTAGGATCAACAATGCTTGCGGCATTAAAAAATGCTCAAGAAAGAGGTGCTCCTGCATCAGTCATTGCAGCAATAAAAAAAGCAAAAACACCAGAAGATGTTATAGATGTCGCTGGGGTATATGGTACAGATTTACAAAGAGCGCTTTCAACTGAAAAAATAAGGAGAGAGCTTGAGTCTGTGAATGAAGACTTTATATTTCAAGGAAAAGATAAGTTTGATGCTGAGCTTAAACTTGCTGCGAATTTTAACACTAGAGCTGGAAACTTTAAGAAGGCGGCGCCTCAAATTGCAAATATCAGATCTTCTTACAAACAAGCACTTGCATCTTCTGGTTCTGGTAAGAGTATAAACGCTGCATCACAAGGTGTTCTTGTTGCGTTCCAAAAACTATTGGATCCGCTTTCTGTTGTGCGCGAATCTGAATATGCAAGATCAGGAAATGGATTGAGTTTAATGTCACGACTTGAAGGTTTTAAAACAAAACTCGAACAAGGAGGTGCTGGTGTTACAGCAGAAGACTTGAAAGAGTTTGTCGATGTGGCGGATACATTCCTCCGTGGTTATGAAGATTCTGCAATATCAGAAGCCCAATTGCTTATAGAACAAGCAACACCTGTTGGACTTGATATAACAAAAATAATTCCATCAAATGTTCTTGAACTTATTGAGATGCGTTTTGAAGATGCAATGAAAAATACAGAGATTGGTGGAACTGTTGAAATTGGTGGAAGGATATATACAAAAACAGGCGAAGATAATTTTGAAGAACAATAATATGGCTACACTACAAGAATTAAAAAGCAAGTTTAAGGCAAATAATTACAGAACATCAACATCTCTTGATGTGCCTTCGACCACAACTACTTCGGTAGATGCCGCACCTGAAGCTGCCACAGATACTAGAAATTTTGTTCAGAAGACCACAGGGTCATTCTTGGATCCAATTCTTACTTCGGGTGCACGATTTGGACAGGCTGTTGGAGTAGGTAGTTTAAAAGCGGCCGACTATTTATCTCAAGGCAAAGTTGATGAATACATAAGAAATAAAACAGGAAAAAGTTTAGATGAGTCGCTTTCTCAGGCATTAGAAACACCACAAAAACTTCCATTTACTGGAGGTGAATTAAAACCTCAGTCCAAAGAAACTGTTGAAAATGTGTTAGGTAGAGGTGTGAGTACTGTAGCTCTTGGTTTAGGAGGGGTAACATCTGCTGGAGCGGCTTTGGGTGTTGGTTCTGCTATGGAGCAAGATAAATCAGCGGGAGAAGTTGTTTTGACAGGTATTGTTAGCGCTCTAGGTGCAAAGGTTCTTTCTGTTGGCCTTGGAGCTGCGGCGCCTTACATAGAAAAGGCTGTGGCTAAATATGGAACACCTGTAATTGAAAAACTCCAAGCTCAATTGCCTGAATATGCAAAACCATATTTGGATGACTTGATAAGTAAAGGTAAACAAGTTGTTGACAAGACAATGGTTGAGACAAAGCCATCTGCATCTTCTAAAGGGGTTTTAAAACCTAAGACATTGGATGAGATTCTAGCAACACCAGAAGAAGCTGTGTATAAACTTACTCCAAGTGAACGAGTCGCCTACTGGAAAAACAAGACCGATGTTGCTTTATCTACTCGTAATGCTGAAATAGAAAAACTTGCTAAGGAAACAGATGTCTCTGTAGGAGAGATAAAAGCAAGATCAGAAGCAACACAGAAACAGATTGATACGCAATTAAAACAACAAGCAGATGCTTCTGTAAAAGAGACACAGGCATTAAAGAAAAAGGTTGATGAGGTGTCGGTGGCTGAGGCTGATAGTTTAAAAAAACCGGCAGTTGAAATCTATAAGAAAAACTCTCAAGAATTTAGAAAGTTGTTTGATGAAGATTTTACACCAGACAAACAAGGTATCAAACTATCTTCTGATGATTTGATTGCAAAACTTGATAATGAGTTTATTAATGATCCATTGCTAAATCCAAAGGCAAGACTAGGGCTTGAACCCGGTAAAGAGATAACAGCTAAAGAGTTTTACGACAGAGTTAGACAACTTACTGTATCTTCTTCTGGTTCTAAAGGCACTAATGTGTTTACACAGGGTGATTTGGCTGTAAATAGAACAAGGGGTATTTTGACAGAAACATTAAGTGAAAAAGGAATTAATCTTGATAGAGCTAATAATTTCTGGAGCACATGGAAACCACTCCAAAGAGAGATTACCTCAAAAGTAAAACCATTCGACCCTGGGTATAAGACAGGTACGATGGCTAATATATTAAAGAAGGCAGCATCAGAAACAGGTGATGCAAAAAATGCAAAGTTTATTGCGGATTTTGAGGCGCAACTAGGGCAGAAGTTGCCTACTGGTACTAAAAAAGCAATGGAGAATTTAACGGCCGTTCAGAAAAAAGCTATTGCAGAAAAAGTTGCATTAGAAGAAGCCAAAGTTGCTGAAAAAGAAGCAAGTAAAATTGCGATAGAAGAAAAGAAGGCTAAATTAACAAAGGTAGAGGAAGTTGCTAAACAAGAGAAAGCTGCTGTAAAAGAGGATATTTACCAGAGAGAGTTTGCGTCTGAACAGGCGGCAGATTTGAGGAAACGAAATAGAAATATACTTTTTGGCGCATTGTCTTTTGCTGGAATATCAGCGGGTGTTATTAAAACTTTAACTGACTAATTAGTCTTATCGATCCGTAGACACCTAGAATTATTATGATATTTAGAATGAAATCTATCATCCCCCCAGTTTACCGCAAGTACTAAAAATATGCAAGTGCTGATTAAAATGTTATACTAAACTAAATGGAAGTAGAGAAGTTACTAGTAGAATTAGAGAAACGAATAAACTCCCCTAAGATAGAGGAGGTTTTGGAGTCTGAATTAAAAAGAGTAGAAGAAAAAGTAGACACACTTGAGTCTAATCTTACTACTAAAATAGATGACGTTCTAAAAATAGCCGAAGAAACTAAAAAGGAAAAAGGAGATAAAGGAGACTCCTACGTTCTCACACAAGAAGACAAAAACGATATCGCAAAGAGTATAAAAGTACCAGTTGTTGATAGGGTTATTGAAAAGACAGAGGTAGTAAGAGAGATACCTATTGTTACTGAGAATAAATTTGAGACCATAAAAGAGGTGGCTCTAAAAGAAACCGGAGAAGAACTTGTAAATAAAATAAACGAACTTCCTGTTGAGGCTGATTTTCAGATAGACGCAAAGCACATAAAGAATCTTCCAAAGGCAGGAAATGCGTATATTGCTGGTGGTATAACTAGAAGTGTAGCCGACTCTCTCTACGCTCCTATAGGATCAACAGGAGATAGTGGTATCAGTGAGTCATTAGCAATCGCTTATGCCGTAGCATTATGAAAAACTGTACCAAATGTAAAAAAGGTAAGAATCTAAATGACTTCTATAAAAGACGAAGTGGTATTATTACGAGTCATTGTAAATCTTGTATAAAACAAAAAGAAAAAGAAAAGAGGGCTAATATGACACCTGAACAGAGATTACAGGAAAAATTAAGACTAAAGAAGTATACTTTAGATAACATTGACCATCTAAAAAAAATAAGAAAAGAGTATTGGGATAGAAATAAGGATAAATCAAAAAATAATTTTCTAGTTAATACATATGGTATATCTTTGGAGAATTACACCAAATTAAATGATATGCAACTAGGTCTTTGTGCCATTTGCCGTAAACCTGAAAAGGGAACAATTAATGGTAAACTGAAGAAATTAGCTGTTGACCATTGTCATGAAACTAAGAAAGTTAGAGGTTTGTTGTGTAATGGTTGTAATATAGCACTAGGATTATTTAAAGATGACGAAAATCTATTATTATCAGCGGTATTATATCTAAGAAAAAACTCATGAAGAAATTAATATCAAATTCAGGATATGTCTTCAATGCCAGTGCCAAAACTGTTACGTTTAGTGACTATACAACCATTGAATTGGAGGGAGTCTTGTTAATCACTAACCTAGCCGATAATCTTATAGTCTACAACTTTGCCAATCCTCTACTCGGTGGAACTGTATCTGGTAATATCCTCACCCTCACCTACAACACCTCTAGCATGGACAACGCAGACAAACTGCAGATTTTCTATGATGACGTAGATGTTCAGCCAGCAACCACCGAACTTCAAACGACTCTGTATTCTCTAACTGAAACCTTGCAAGAATTAACATCTAGACTCAATGTTATAGCCAGCATGTCTAACGCTGGAGCTCCCGCACTGAGGGTTATACCAATCGCATCCGTATCGACCGCTGTGACTGGTACAGTGACCGCAACAGTGGCGAGTACAGCAATAACAAACGTCACGAACTTAGGAGGTGTACCAGCTTACATAACTTCAGTAGCGTCGACAAACTTATTACCAGAGTTAGGAAATATTAGTAACGTAACAACATAATTTTATGGCAGAAAGTCAAAATAACGTCCCAATTTTACATAGGAAGGAATGGCAAACAATGACACCCGCAATCACTACAACGGGTGCCGGAATGTTTACAATTTCAGGCTCATCAGCTAGTCGCCAGTATTCGATGTATGTTGCCTCAGCAACAGTACATTATCTCTACGACCACAAGAATGATGACTGGCAACTTCTTCCGTCAGGTGCTCTCGCTGGTACTTTCGGTGCTGGAGCTACTGGTGTTCATCTCGCTTGGTCTCCTACCTACACTGCTACGGGAGGTTCAACAACAACCTTTACCGTAAACTCTGCTACTCATAACTTAAACGGAAATATCGTAGGTGATGAGGTTGAGTTCCTAACTGGTACTGCTGGAAACATCGGACTTCGTAGAACGATTACTGCAATCAAACAGCTCGGAGGAACTGGAACCACAACTGTTACATTTAGTGCCGCCGTTCCTTCATCAGTTGCCAACAACGATACCTTCCGAATCTCCTCTGGTTCATTCTTTGTTCTCTGCCCTGGAACTCTCGCCTCTGGTTCATTTAGACGATACGACATCGCAACAGGTTCTTGGTCTACTCTCACCATTACAGGTCTACCAGCTTCATGGGGAACCGATGGGCGCATGGTTAGTCCTTATATCCGCCTTGATTCATACGACTCGGGCACGGCTACATCAGGAAGCACTACTACTCTTGTGGATTCTGGTAAAGCATGGACAAACGACCAGTGGATTAACTATCAGGTTCGCATAACAGGCGGAGCGGGAATTGGACAGAAACTCAGAATCACAGACAACGATGGAACTACTCTAACTTTCGCTACCGCAACAGCTATCGACGCTACATCAACCTACGTTATCGAAGGTGACGAAAACGCTCTCTACCTTTTGGGAAACAACGCAGTAACGATGTATAAGTACTCAATCTCTGCAAACACTTGGGCGACCGTAGCCCCTACTGTAGCTCGTGCAGGTGCTCCGATTGCAGGTATGACAGCCGATTGGGTAGGTGCAACAGGAGATACTACATGGTCTGCAATCACAGACATAAAAGATGGACGATACATCTTCTCACTCCGAGGAGGTGGTGCTTCGACTCTTGATAGATACGACATTGCTGGCGGAACAGCTGGAGCAGGAGCATGGCAGGCAATCACATACGCACCTTCACTACAGACATTCGCAGCAGGAAGCTCATCAGATTGGAACGGTAGATACATTTACATTGCAAAGGAAGGAACAGCAGCTATCCCTCAAAGATTCTACAAATATGATGTGGTGCACAATTACATGTATCCACTCGCAACAGATTGGTACTTGGCAGGTGCGGCAGTTCAGGGAAACAAAATATGGATTAAAGACCTCTCAACTACAGGAGCGGTTAAGTGGCTCTATTGTCTACAATCTACATCAACGAACTTGCGTAGAATCATGCTATTCTAATAATAATAAAACTATATGGCAGATAACAACATAATCATAAGGGATCCATCGAGTGCTTCAGCTAAAGAAGTTGCACGCATTGTTGCTGAGTTAATAAAAAGTATTAAAGCAGTTAAGTCTTCTCTTTCAGAAGATATTGCAGGAAACGCATCAGCGATTAGTAAACTAGAAAAATCTGTAAACATCTCAATAAAGGAACTCCAAAAAGAGATAGGGAATTCAACGAAAGAGACAAAAGATAAGGCTTATAAAGATCTAAACGCAGAGGTGTATAAGCTAGAGAAACTTATTTCAGAAGTGCCACAGTTCTCGCCGGTTCAGCTTGAACAAAAATTTGGAGCAGTAATAAAAGACCTTGAGCAAAGATTTCACGATAAAGTGAATTCGATTGAAATACCTACATTGCCTAGTCCAGAAGCTACTAGGGATTTGCTAGAATCGCTCGAAGGTAATGAGAAATTAAATTGGTCTGCGGTAGATGGTGTTGTTGGTATTCATGTAGGAAAGACACCACCTGAAGACAATAAAATGCTTTGGATAGATACTCGTTAAAATGAAACTATCAGTAATAATACCAAGTCATAAAGGGCTCGATGTAAATCTTCAAAAGACCATTGATAGTCTTTTAGAGAACTCTGAGTTGGGTAATGAACTTGAAATAATCGCTGTACTTGATGGAGGGTGGACTGCGGTGCCCCTAAAAAATGATAAGCGAGTTCGCATTTTACACCTAGGAAAAAACCGTGGAATGAGGGACGCTATAAACGCAGGAGTCTCAATTTCTCGGGGCACATATATAATGCGCACAGATGAGCATTGCTCCTTTGGTAAAGGCTTTGATCGTATTCTTATAGAGTCTTGTGAGCCCAACTGGATAGTAACTCCACGGAGATATTTCCTAGATGTAACAGAGTGGAAGGTAATGGACATACCACCAGTTGATTACATGGATTTAAAAATAGTGAGCGCTGGGAATACTAAAAAATTTAGTGGTGTTGAAAAACAAGGTAACTCAGAGTCCATTCAGGAATCGAGAGCTATGCAGGGGTCTTGTTGGTTAATGCACCGCTCATGGTGGGACAAGGTAATAGTAAAATTACAGACGGAAGGCTATGGACCACTCATCCAAGATAGTCATGAGATGGTTTTTAAAACATGGAAAGCTGGAGGAAAACTGATGGTAAATAAAAACACATGGCACGCTCATAAGCATAGAGATTTTCCACGGACTCATCAAAATGGAACACCAGAGAACCCAGCTAATTGTGAGGATGGTTATAAATACGCCATAGATGTTTGGGGCGATTATTATGAAGAATTAAAAAACCGGTGGAAAAACTAACAGTAATATTTTTGACGGCAAATGAGGTGCCTGACTCTTGGGCAGAGTACCAAAAAGAAGTCCTACTAAAAGCTGTGGGAGAAAATCCTATTATCACCGTTTCTCGTAAGTCTCTCTCGTGGGGAGAGAACATTTTGGACTGTGAACCAAAAACTGTATCGAACATATATTACCAAATGCTTCGTGCTGCAAAGTTATCCACAACTGATTACATCGCAATCGCTGAGGATGATACACTATATCCATACGAACATTTTAATTCTTTTAGACCACCGCTAGATACTTTTTCATACAATATAAACCGCCTTGGATTGTTTACGTGGGGTAAGCCTACATACTTTTACAAACGAAGACATAGCAACTCCACATTGGTTGCCCCAAGAGCCTTACTCATTGAGGCATTGGAGGAAAGGTTTGCAAAGTGGCCAAATGGGACTCCTACGGGCATCACAGGCGAATTGGGGAGGCCTAATATAGATAAGGCGCTCGGTATCACTGTGAGAAAATGTGTGGAATTTGAAACGGAAGCATCTGTACTCAGAGTGGATCACGATTTTGGAATAGACACCTTAGCAAAGAGTCACCGAAAAGGTATGGGTATTGCTAGGTCGTATGATGTGCCGATGTGGGGTAGAGCTGAAGATATTGTGAAAAAATTTAAATGAAAGGAGTAATAATCTACGTTTCAAGTAATAAAGAGATGCCAGAGTTTGAGGGACGCATCATAAAAAACTTAAAGGAAAATTGTTCCTTGCCAATTATCAGTGTGACTCAGAAACCATTGGATTTGGGAACAAACATAGTAGTGGGAAGTGACATAGGAGTTTCAGGTTTCAACATGTTCAAACAAGTTTTGATTGGCATGAAAGCCTCGGACGCAGATTACGTTATATCCTGCGAAGCAGACACCGTATATCCTCCAGACTATTTTAAATTCATTCCACCAAGATTAGACGTGGCGTATAGGAATCGAAACCTCTACGTCATGGGACAGCACCGTAAGTATTTCTATAAGAAGGAGGAAGGAGCAACTCATGCTCAGATCGTAGGTAGAGAGTATTACATTAAGATTTTGGAGAATTTATTTGAGGGTGCACCTGAGTGGTCCCCAACAGAAAAGAATTTTCCAAAGGAGCGTAATGGTAAGAATGATGTGTTTGACCACATAGAATACTGGGATACAGATAATCCAGTGGTCCAAATAAAAACCAGTCAAAGTATGCGCAATTTCACCCACTCAGATAGAATACCAAGGCATAGTTTACCCTATTGGGGTTCGGGAAAAGATTTTAGAGACAAATTTTATAATATAGGAATAATTCACTAATATGAAAATAATTGAAGGAATAAAACAAAAAGGTAGACCATTTAAAATACCAGACGCAAACAGAGATGATTTGCCGGAATTTTTTAAAGAGATGGGGTATAAAGTTGGCGTAGAAATTGGAACAGATAAAGGAAGGTATGCTGAGAGATATGGTAAGGCTGGTCTAAAACTTTTCTGTGTAGATCCGTGGAAATACTACGAAGACTATGCTCATCCACAGGGTCAAGAAAGACTTGATGTTATTTGTGAGGCGACAAAAGAAAGACTAAAACCATACGATATAACCATAATACGAAAGACATCTATGGAGGCTCTCGCAGACTTTGAAGACGAATCTTTGGACTTCGTATATATTGATGGACACCATGGTTTCAAATATGTCACCGAAGATATTTATGAGTGGTCTAAGAAGGTTAAAAAAGGTGGAGTAATAAGCGGACATGATTATGCTTTGGGCGCCCATGAAGGACTACGGGACCCTTTTGTTCTCCATGTTAAATACGTTATAGACGCTTATACAAAAGCATTTCATATCGACTGGTTCCTACTTGGTTCTGATGAAAAGAAAGAAGGCGAGAAGAGAGACACCTTTAGAAGCTGGCTATGGTTCAAGCAATAATCTATTACACTGACGGACTTATAGAAGAGCCTATAAAATCTATGGCTTGGGATAGTATTGTCGCTAGTGGGCTACCTATATCAAAAAGCACCCCACAGGATGTAGGCGGAACCCGTGGTTACGCCACGATGGTAAAACAAATAATATTCTGTTTGGAACATTCATCAGGCGATGTGGTATTTTTTTGCGAGCACGATTGTATATACCCAAAATCACATTTTGAGTTTATGCCAACAAAAGACATTTTCTACTACAACGAAAACGTACTGAGGTGGGATTACCCTCACAATAGGTATATATCTTACGACCGTCTCATATCTCTCTCTGGACTATGTGTAAATAGAAAATTTGCCTTAGACCATTTTAAGAAAAGGCTAGATTATATTACCGAAAAGGGTTATAATGATATTAAAGGAGAACCAGATTGGGCAAGAAAAATGGGTTATGAGCCAGGCACAAAGAAAATCAAACGCGGTGGATTTTCAGACGATGACTTTGAAACTTGGAGATCTGCAGAACCTATAATAGATATCCGTCACAAAAACACATTCTCTCCGCCAAAGGTTACTCTCGATAGTTTTAAACACGCACCAAGTAATTGGAGAGAAATTAGATTATGAAAGACCTGTCAATATTAATACCTGCCCGAAACGAGATGTTCTTATCAAAGACCATCGAAAACCTGTTGGAAAATATTGAGGCGGACACCGAAATAATTGCGGTACTAGACGGCGCTTGGACCGAGCCACCTATTGTTCAAAACGACCGAGTAAACGTGATTTATCTACCTGAGGCTATTGGACAACGGGCTACCACAAATCTTGCATGCAGACTCGCTCAAGGTAAATATGTGGCAAAAGTGGATGCTCACTGCTCATTCGACAAAGGTTTTGACCGCAAGATGATTGAGTTCTTTAAAGAGGTAGGAGATGATGTCGTGGCTGTTCCTATAATGAGGAACCTCCATGCTTTTGATTGGAAGTGCTACAACTGTGGATGGAAAAAGTATCAGGGTCCAACGCCGGCAAAATGCGAGCAATGTGGTAAGTCAGACAACATAAAAAGGAAGATGATTTGGCACGGTAAAGAACGCCCACAATCCACTTCATACTGTTTTGATTCTGAACCACACTTTCAATATTTTGAGGACTACAAGCACCGACCGCAATACATAAAAGACAAAGCAGAAAAAGGATACACAGAAACCATGAGTTTTCAGGGTTCTTTTTTCATGGCCACTAAAGAGAATTACTGGAAATGGGAAATTAACGATGAGAAACTTGGCAACTGGGGTAATCAAGGGCTTGAGCTTGCATGCGCCACATGGCTTTCTGGCGGTAGATGCCTCGTAAACCACAAAACATGGTATGCCCACATGTTTAGAACACAAG
>JAULBV010033337.1:0-32406 GCA_032358295.1 Pterothamnion heteromorphum | reverse complement strand
GCCCGTATTTTATCTCATCTTCAGACAAGTAGTCCTGTCCTTCCAGCGTATTTTTTGCATCTAAAACATCCCCACGGGCTGCAACAACGGCCTCCATAAAAATGGCGTCCAATTGGTCCAGGCGTGCAATGATTTTGGTATCCTTGCCAGATTTGGCCAACTCCCTTACTGCTTCGTTCTTTTTGGAAGAAGTGGAAGCATACAGTTCAAAAACCTTGTATGATTCGCTGTTTTTATACTGAACGATGGTGGTCATCGTTCCCAGGCTACCCAATAGCGAGGTTTTACCGGCTACGAAAATGTAGTCAGAGTTCACAATGCCCCAATATCCGCCTGAACATGCCGCTTTATTAATGTATCCAACAACTGGCTTGCTGAGTGCTTTTACACAATCGGCCAAAGCTTCAGAAGCTGTTACAGCTCCACCATAAGAATTGATGTCAATGACAATGGCAGAAACAGCAGGATCCTGATCTGCATTCAGAAGCAGCTGGCACAAATAGCCAGAACCACAATAGTAATAGCTCTCAATCATCAGCATACCGGAAAACCGAATTACGGCAACCGTTTGCTCGGCTTGTACCGCAGCTCCATCCATCGAGGCTTCAACTTTTACCAAAGCCATTGCTTCCGCCTTCACTTCCTCCAGGCTTTTTGCCTGAGGTGGAACCAAGGCCATCATCTGGCCATCATTTCCACTTTCCAGAAAGGAATGAATAGCAGATGCCATTGAAGCACTTACTGCCCATGCCTCATTAGAAATAGAAGAAAGAATCTCGAAGGAATAATTCACACTGCACGTTTTGTCATTGTAAAGAATCAACTCATTTTCAGGTCCATAAAAGACATAAAAAAAGCCCCTCAGCAATGCTAAGAGGCTTTAAATCAATATTCAATCAAATGCAAAAAAACTAAACAAGATCTATTCTTGGATCGCCGGCCGGGTTATACCATTGCGGTCTATCCGTCACCCGGCCATCCAATTTAATATTATTCTTCCTGGGGGTGGTGGTATTAGAAAAGGAAAACGTCATTGGTTCCTGCCAATTACCTAACACCTTCCATTTTGAATTGGTAGGCGTTGCGTTTAAATCTGAGATAAAACAGATAAAATACTTGAGATCAACCAATTTCATAAAATTTTCAACTGTCTCAGTTTCATCGCCTGGGAATGAAAAAACAAGATCCAGATCAATCACCGGCCCTGCATTCGTATAAGCCTGCTTACCATTCAGATCACCAGTAAGGTGAGTACTTTCAATTATAACCAAGGAAGGATCAAAATCCTCCAACAACTCAAAATCTGAAAAATCTACAAAAGCTGGGTTTTCCTGATCAAAACCAGTTATCCTGGCAATGGGCAATAAAACGATCCATCGTTTTATTCCGGACCTATTTTGGCCCTCGGAACGCTTAATTTCTAGTACTGGCATTGGAAAAGGACATTACTTCGTTTTTTTGGACATTACTTCGTTCCTTTTTTTTTCGGAGCGGTCCTCCATACTGCGCCTGTTTGTAGCGAAGTCTGATTTTACTCCAGGTAGAATTGTTGATATTTTCTTCATCAATACCCAATTTTTTTAGATACGAAATCTGCATATCAGACTCTTTAAAATCTACACTTGCCTTGACTGAATCCATCCACTCATTCATTCCCCTGGCAATGATGTTCCGGATCAAAAAATTAAAGCTTTGAATTGCCTCTGCCCGGAACTGAAGTTTACCATCAGGAAATACAAATGAGTCAGGAAATATAATTGTGAAACTGGCCTTGAATTTTTCAATCTGTTTTTTTGCAAACGCACGGTCCAATTTTTCTCGCATCATAATGTGAAGCATTTTGATTTCCAGCTTTGGGTTAGAAATCAAAACTTCCTCACCAAACTTCTTTTTCAGATAGTCGGCTACAAAAGGATCGCATTTAATTTTGATTTTTATCATAGAGCCAATTTTTGATTAGTTCACATAAACAAATTGAGAATACAGTTTTTAAGGCCACCAAAAAAAGTGCAATTGAGTCACCCCATCACTTCCCTGGCACCTGAGCGAATACCACCTATTCCGAAGCGAAGGCTGAGCATTGGCCACCAGCTCAATCTTACCCGCTGCGAGCTGGCCAGGTGTTGGCAAATAATTATTAATCGAATTCCGCACACCGCAAGCTGAAGGAATCGCCCCACCTGGTGGTTGATTGCTTTGAGTAAACCCATCGTATCTACAGTAGTTCAATGTGTACCTGCAACCAGGTCTAATATTAAACCTGAAGCAGCTCTGACCTGAAGCATTCACAAAATTCATCAATCCAGTTACACACTGGCCAGTCGGCTCCGGAGGAACCACTACATTTAAAGAATCGCATACCGGTGAAGAAACAGAAGTCAGGCAAGCAGCTGCAGAAACACAATTCCTGATAACTTGGCCAGGCAATGGCCCAAAACCTAAAGATAAATTAATCGTTCCATTGTTGTGGCAATAGCTCATTATGGTTCCACCCCGGGTAAATTTGGTATTGGTACCACAATTTCCATTTTCTCCGGCATAACAACTGTCTATCCGGCCAGTGGTACCATTGGGCAATTGCCATCCACACCAATGGGTGTGGCGACTTAAAAAGTTATGTCCCAATTCATGGCCTACAACATTAACAGTCCAGGAATAAACTGGAGGTTGGCTGTACGAATAAAAAATTGAAGAAAAGGCATAAGGCGAAGCAGCGCATAGGCCACCAATCCAAGCCATTCCTCCAAGCACATTTGTCCTGGTTTCTACCAGGTGGATCAAATCCCAGCCTGGTTGTTTTGGCCGGTTGGCCGTAAAGTTTACAAGAATTGTAGCTGGATTGTTGATCGATGCATACGGATCCACGCTGGTCCAAACAAATAGGCTGGAAAATTGGATGGCAATTTTCTCATTCCGGTAAATCTGTTTGGTAATATTAAACAAGCCAGACAAAAAGTTAGAAGTATTTTGAACGCTCGACCCTGATCGCAAATATAGGTCATAATCAGCTTCCAAAGCCACACGGGTTATTTTACAGCTTGAACTGAGAAGGGCCGATTTCTCGGCCCCTTCAGTTATAAATTTATTTGAATGTCCATTACCAGGATCATCCTTGTCTTGCGAATGACATTCAAATGGATTGGGTGGTAAATCCGATTCCCGGACTAAGAGGTAGCGTTTGGAATTTCGCGGATCCGGCCCAAGGTTATACTGGGTACCATTGGCTGAAACCACAGCCATAATCGAATTTTTAAAGATTGAAATTCCCGTTACTCCGGAACTCGAGGAATAATGCAGACCTTGCACTTCCTTTCCCTGGTATCGCCGGCCATCAGAAGTTAGCACAGCAAAATCCGGACTAAAGATATCCACAACCTTATGCACAACCACGGGTTTCAAACCTGGAATAGAAAGTGTAAAACTCTTTACCTCAGAAACATAAAGGCTGTCAATAAAATCCTGATCAACTGTAATCACAGTGGCCAGCTTTACATCCTGGATAGCAGAGATTGTAAAATCCTGCACCGGTGCTTCAATTACCAATTGTTTCTGCCTGGGAATACTTTCCCATTTTTTGACCTTCAGATCAGCAACATCAGGATGATAAATTTTCTGGCCAAAGGCCGTGAACGAGAGAATGAGGCCCCAGAGGCCTACTAAGAGTTTGTTTTTCATAACGATTTACTAAATTTTTGAACTACTTTTTATAAGTGAACCCAAAAATGAACCGTGTTTCAAAATCAAAAAAGGACAAGAAAAAAGCCCTTGTTAGGGGCTTAGTCGAATGATTTGTTCATCAAGTATTTTCTTCCAGGGTGCTCATACAGATCTCTCTGTTTCTTTTGCTTAGCCTCGATTCTGGCTTTTTCTTCATCAGAAGGGTTGGGATCGGGGCGGCACTCGATGTTATTTCTGAAGTAATTGGGATCAAATTTGATCATCCTGTTTTTGATTTCCTCAAAGCTGGGGGCTTGTAGCCATTTTTCTTTTTCCATGCCCAAATATATAAAAAAAGCCCTGAAACAATGCTCCAGGGCTTTCGCGGTTTAACCGTAATTAATACACCAAATTAAGATTTTACTATTCCGCCAATTGCTTTGTGGCTTTCTTTTCTCTTTTCATAAATATTTCAATCGTTAAATCATTTTCTGCATTTATTGAGATTCGATAAGATAAACCTGCATGATTTCCAAATTCTGCAAGTAAATCATCCATCTCATTTTGATCTATAAATCTTCCCAGATTCAAAATAACTCTACCTGGGATATCTACCCTCATTGATACATAAGGACATGTTTTGGAATTACTTGCTAATGCTTTTAGATTTTCTATTAATTGTAGTTTCATTTTGATGAGTTAAACTTGGTTATTTTAAAATAGAACACACCCGAAATACCAACTGGATTTTCAATGCCTTGTGTGGCCCAGGATCTTATCGCAATCCTGCAAAGGCTTTCTGCAACCGCCATGCGTTCTGTTATTGACTCGAGGTCTGGCCTTTTTCCAATAAATTCTGCCTTGGCTTTTTCTTCAGTAACTTCAAATTTCGAAATGGCCCTATAGATTTCTTCACAAGTCAAATAGTCTTCTTTATTTTCGAAGTGTTTAAGAGCCAGCATTATTGGATATAGAGAGTGCTCAATTATTTGATTCTCCCAAAATGTAGTTACGGGAAATTCGCTACCTGGTCTGAATGTAATTTGTCCGTCAGTCATTTTTACTTTTTCATTTCAAATCGGATCCAAACCACAATCCAAACAAATTTCAAACAACCTTTGCCCATCCGCTTTCAAAACCTCCTCCTCGGTTATCTCTCCCAAATCCCAACATGGCGCCAGCAAAAAATACCGGTAGTAGTTATTCAGAATCACAAAGTATGGATCATCCGCTATTTCGTCATCACCTGCCTTTTCCAAAAATATGTCAAGTATCGTCCTGCCATTAAAACTTATAGCTTTTGCTGGCAATGGCATTCCACCTGGATAAAATTGGGCACCTGCCATCCAGGGCATTCCTTCAATTGTCCCCATCCTTCTTCTCTGGAAAAATCGTTCTAAAATGATTCCTGGTCACCTCCTCGCAATCTGCCGGAGGGGTATATTCCCATTCATCTCTAAGTACAAATCCAAAATATTCCGTATGACTCCTGGAGAACCCAATTACCTGGAGAAAGTCACCATTAAAACCAACGGCTTCATTTAAATCTTCGTATCTCACTTTTGGTAGTTGCGAAAACTCCTGGGCTATTTTTTTCCCTTCAGGATGGGAATTTTTTGGAGCAAAAGTATTTTTATCAATTCCCTTTTTCCACGCACTCATTTCAAATAAACCATCAGGAAATCTGACAACCGATATCGGCCCGGCCACAGTCAACGATTCCTGGGCCCACTGAGAAAATCCATACTTTTCAGCCATAGCCTTTTGCGCCAAATAGATTTCCTTCATTTTTTGATTAACAGCCTCCAGTTTCTGGCCTGTTTCCGATGTTTTTTTTGTGATATAATAGATCATTTTTTATTGATTTGATTGATTTTTAATTGATTAACTAATTTCCGCTTCTAAGCCTAACACTTCAAATTCGCAATGTTCTGAAGGTGTCAAATGCATCACCATCACCTCAACGTCGCCAATGGAAAACACACCACAACTTTTATCAGGGCAGTTTGTCACCTGTATTTTATCAACTTTTAAAAAATTAGCCACATCATTTAGTCGACTAATTTGATTCATTTTAAAATGCTGACTTCCTATTTTCACCCTTCTGTTTGGATTTGGAATCTGCCTTCCGGTTTTCCTTTTAAAGTTACCATGGCCATCGCATGCCGGGCAGTCATCATCTTTAGAATAATGCTTAAACTCCCATTCAACCTCCCCGGTGCCCTCACAAGTTTTGCAAGGCGTACTGGTAGTTTCATCCTGCATTTCCCCGGAGTGAAAAAGAATGGCAAGCACTCCAATCGGGATTTCCAATTGATTCTCCTGGACAGGCATAGCTATTAGTTTAGCCTCCTTATTTGCCTTCACATTCGGGCAAAAACCAACCGGAATACATGCCATGGCATAACCATCAACGGCATAGGCATAGCCCTCAATTTTGTATGGCCTATTCATCCAGGACTGATCAACACCATCCCTTACAAATTTGTCGAGAACCAATTCATGTTGCGTTTTTTTCATAACTAACTGTTCAATTGATTTCTAAACCCTTAAGCTATCTCCTTGTAATACAGCTTCAAAAACTTGCCATTTTCATCCGCTGCGGGTTCCAATAGATTTTTATCTCCATGGACATACACATGGAAATTTTTGTCCAACTTCATTAAAGATCTGATTTCACCTTTTAACTTGTCAGCATATGGCATCAAAATATCACTACTTGGTTCCGGAATTCGGACGGATGAATCAATTCTATCCGATACCTCATTGAATTTCGCAATGAGGAGCCTACCCAGGTCAAAGCCCATTCTCTGAGCCAGAAGATCACAGTACAATACAATATCAGCGATCTCCTTACCAATTTCCTCATCCGGAATATCTTTACCCAGGATCTGCTTTTTAACCATGTTGCACAGCTCACCAGCTTCACCGGCCACACACAGAGCCCAAC
The DNA here is from genome assembly GCA_032358295.1 of Pterothamnion heteromorphum. Lineage (NCBI taxonomy): Eukaryota > Rhodophyta > Florideophyceae > Ceramiales > Ceramiaceae > Pterothamnion > Pterothamnion heteromorphum. The sequence goes on along the minus strand of JAULBV010033337.1, from coordinate 25,799 downwards.
GCTCAACCGACCAGTTCAATAAATGACCCTGGCCAAACTCGGGACATCGTGCCCGATTTGCATCTTTAATTTGTTTTAGAATATCCATTTGATTGATTATTAACCGAGTATCATACTTTCTTTAAACTGCTTTCCACAAAACGGACAAAAGGAAAATGAAATTCCAATCGAAGTTTTCTTGACAGCACTTGTGGTACCATCTTTTTTCTGACTGGTGAATTTCAAATCGTAATTCGCATAAATCCTGTATTCAGGAAAAATGAAGACATGCTCCCATCGCCCTTCTACAATTTTAAACTCAGGCACATCCTTATTTTGCTTCAGGGTATGCTCTTTAATTTTTGCAGCCACATCATCAATGCAGCTGCAGTCTGTAGTTTTTTCTTGCTCTTTACCTTCCATTGTATTTTTGATTGATTATTAACTATTTAACAAAATGTATTTTTACACTTTTCTAATTCTTAAGCTCATAAACCTGTTTAATTGTAGCCACCAAATGCATGAGCAAAACATCATTGTTTACCATTTCAGGTTTGTCCTGGTAGAACTGGTAAATGGCGCAGCACTCCACCGGTGTCAACCGGAACTTTTTAGCTTTCTTCCATGGCCTGGAAAAATGAAGTGTAAAAAATCGATTGAAGCGCAGCGAGGTCTTTTTCAAAACATGCCTCACCAGCACCATATCAGATATTTTTGTTTCCACCTGGTTAGAATGCGCTATCTGCCACAGGTAAGCATTCATATTTCTACTCTCAGTTAATGTGAGGGAAACTTTTATTGGACTCATAACTCTGCAGATTTTAACTCTTCCTCTTTTATCGAAACAGATACCCACACATCAGTATGCGCTTTAGTTTTCCGGTAAATGCGCAAAACCTTAGGGTTAAATTCTGGCTCCAAAACCAATGAGAACATCTGTTTTGGAAGTGCTATGGATCGCCTGGGCATTTCTTCAATCTCCCTATCCAGGATATATTTTAAATCACTAAGCTTAGGTTCAAAATGAGGATCTGGCTTAGTAAGCTGCTCAATGGCGACCATCACATTGATTTCAGTTTGCGTTTTTGGCGTCAATCCCAACTTATGAACAATGTATTTCTTCATATCAACTAAGGATTTGGGCTATGGTAACAGTTTTCACATTCTCCGAAATACGCTTCAGTCTCGAAAAACTTTTGAATCTGCTCCACAGACCGGTTTTCCAGATTTCTCCAGATGATGGCCATTTTGATATTGATATCAATCCTATCAAAACATTCCGGGTCAAATTCCTCAAATTCAAACAGTTCATTAAAACCGTTTAGCATTTTTAATACCTTCTTTTTTGAAATCTTTGAAAGCTCTCTGCAGGAAAGCTCATCTATCAATTCATTATTGTGGTAATCCTCAATATCACCATCCAATTTATGGTAGGCACTGAGAATAGCCCTTAAGTTATCAAGATTTATTGTTGATAACTTTCGCGTTGTCAGCTCTTCAATCAGCGATCCAGATCTGATACCTTTTAAAGCAATTTTTACTTCACTCATTTTCTAACCTATTTAATTTAAACGACTTACCTCATCAGAAAACCCATAAATCCCCATCAGATCCAAAAACGTTTCATCCAGAATTTCAAACGATTTTCTTTCAATCCGTACCAAGGCGACAGCTGGTCGGGTATTTTTATAAATGGTCACACTGTGCACATTTTTATCCAGCATCTCAAAAGCTGTATTGATCACATCATGCAGCACTTCAGCCTTATCCTCCTTTTCTTCTTCACCTTCAAAAGCGGAATACCCTGTATATCGGGCACCGGCCTCCAGGCGATAAGCCATTTCTTCACCAGACTCCAAAGCACGTTCCATCACATACTTGTAGGTCGACCCAAGTATATCTACTCTTCTGTTTTTTAATATGTTACTCATTTTTATACTCATTTTTTGTGAAAAAAATTATTAATATCTTGTTGCCTGAAGCGGTTTAAAATCAATATGCGGGTGCAGCACATTCAGTTTTTCAACCAGATTTAAAATCTGGGATGGCAATGCCTGTCTTCTGAAGGTCAGATAATTCAAAAACTTACAGCAGCTTTCAAAATCTTTGGTGTATGACTGTGGAAAATTCCTGGCGTTTATCAAATCATCCAGGGGTATTTCTCCCAACCTTTGTTTTTGCAATTCCGTCAACGGTTCCTCTCGGAATTTTGCAACATATTTTGTTTCAGAGCCTCCATAAAAACTTCCCCTGGTTACATATCTCCGGGTACTGTCCTGGTGATACATCGTTTGTATCCATTTTTTCAATGGCTCCCATTTGGCATTGGTCATCATCATGGGTTGCCAGATGAAGTATGAGCCAGGATTCAAAGTCATAAAACACTCCCAAAAATTGGTATCATTTTCCTCATCATAAACCTTCACGAAAAAGTCAAACCGGTGTGCTTTTTCAAAAAAGTAATTGTTATTCTCAAGCATGGCCAGCTTGTCCATGAGCAACCAAACATCATTGTAGTCAGGTTTATTTTTGGGCATTTCATCTATGTTGGCCCGCTTGGAAAATCCTGTTTTTATGGCGCCAAAATGTAATGTAGAGCTGCACTTGTAGTGCCACTTATAAGTAGAATTTGCTCTGTCCCAATCATTTGTCTTAGTTTTTGGCTTAGACATCATAACCGGATCTTTCAATTTTTGGGGAATCTGGCTACCAAATGAAGCACCGCTACCCGTTCGTTTTTCCATCATATTCGATTTTTAAGAGATGTTGCACTTTTTTGAACTTTTTCCCATTTTTTCGAAAATTTTGCGGCAAATGCAGTTTCTAGTACTTTGTACTAGCACTAAGATACTAATACCTAGGACTTACAGGGTTTGCGTAAGCCTTGTAAAAACCGCTTCTAGTACAGTACTCCCGTGCCGAAAATCAAAAAAAAATAAGGTTTTGACATTCCTCTCCCCGGTCGATTTTGCGCCTTCGTTTTTTAAACGGTTTTTAAGGGCAAAACTTAGCCTAAGCCCCTGCGAAATAGCTTTTTCCGTGGGCAACCTAGTCCGGTTCGATATGTATGTCTGATCTCGTGTGCCGGATCGAACGGCTTTACCAGGATCATCACGCCTCCAGGCGCAACTACCACAAGATTATTTTTCTGTATCCTTTGTTATTCGCTTCTTTTTGGGCGCCACATCAAAGTTTATGTAAAGCTGTGGGTTCCGCTCCGGGTGCTCCAGCAGGAAAATCTGTTTCTCCAGGAACGTAATCTCGTCTTCAGTCTTAAATTTGATATCATACAGGTCGGATCCTGAAGCAATAAATTCATTATACCTTGCTAGCGACCTCTGCTTTTCCTTTAGTGTAAACCTCAGGTCTGCAATCATTTGCTCTATGTCCGACTTCTTCAGCGGTTTACCCATGGTGTTGAAATTGAATGGTTAGATGCTTGCCTGTTGACGCTGAGGGGGGGGGGGGGGGATAATTGCGTCCTCTTGTGGTTTCTGAGCGTATCAGCTGAAAATACCGTCAGCTGGTATTGGTGTTGGTCTGGCACGTCCAGGGAGTCCACCCATCCCTTGGCAACCACAAACTTCCAAAAGAAATCGACCTCCTCTTTGGTCAGATTTCCGTTTTTAAATCGCAGCTGGCCAGTCTGGGCACTCCTGCGAAACTTATAGCCATAGTCATAAAAAAACTCTGACTTCTGCGACTTCCGGAGGCGATAATAAGCCTCCTGCTCAGGCGTTTGATTTTCGATTTTCTGAGCTGCTTTCATAATCCCATTTTCTTAAAAATGAACTGAATTGTTTCAAGTAAATCCTTTGGCTTACAGTAAAATAGGTACATAAAAAACGCAACTATTAACAGGGCGGCAATGAACAAAACCACACTGGCCACCAATATTTCATCAATCGTTATAATGGCTATCATGCGTATGGGGGTTTTTCTTTTGAGTCATACCAGGCACTGATCCAGATGGCCACCATGCAGCCAAACAATAGCAAGCCCTCCAGGCTACCCATTTGCAGGAAGTTCGACATCATATTTTTTACTCATTAAAATGTCTGCGATCTTTTCCAGCGCTTTGGTCGATGCATTTTTGCATCTATGAAAGAAAGTCATCTTTGGGATTTCCATAGTTCTTTGCTCCTGGGAGCAAATATTATCTTCCCACTTTTGGCCCGGGTTCGCATCAAATGTGATGCACCAGTTGTCTTTTTCAATTGTCACAACCCGGAGAATCAATCCGGAACTTTCATCGACCGCGAAAAGCATGTCAATCTCCGGGGTATGGTTAAGGTAAAATTTTAACATATCTCAATTATTAAATGGCCTCTAAAAAATGTTCCGGTACAAAATAGCTTTCCTTATTGGAGCCCAATACATTATAGATAAACTCACCCTTCAAATTCCTGACACCCTCACCTATTATCCAACCTTCAATAGGTGGTTCTTCAGTAAAATTTGGCGAAATCATTACAGTATCATCAACCTTAAATTTTGGCTCAATATCAGCCTCACTACCAGTAAATTCAGGTTTTGCAATCACATCATTCATAAATTCCTGAATGAGATCCGAGGGCTTCCACCCCTTCTCTTCGCATTTGTGAAAGAAGGAATGTTTAACTTCTTGATCAACATAGAATGTAACATTCATTTTTAACGGCTTTACAGTTTTGGAAATTGTTTTTGGTTCCATATCTATTGGCTTTACAGTAAAATCTTAGTAATATTTTCAGGCCCCACTAGGTGCACATTTCCTGCATCAGAACTTACCATATATTGAACACCTATTTCCAGGCCGTCCCTCCCCTTCAGACCTTTATAAAACCGGTCCACCACCAGGCCCGGAAATTCTTTGCTGCCCCTTGCGGCAACCGGGTTTTTAACATCGACCTTAAAAACCACCTTTTTGTTAATTAAACTCATTTTTACTCATTTTACTGTAAACAAACTCTTTAATAAAACCTCCCCTGCCCACACTAAGCAGGGTGAGGTTTAAATCGCTTATGTTTGTGGCGCTACAACACAAAAACAAAAAGCGAATGACAAATGCAGAATTGCTGGATTCCATATTATATTGTTTTGCAGGAATCCTAAAAGAAAAATTAGATGGCAGTCCAAAATACAATAAAGTGGACTTCAAACATATAGCCAGGTCCCAGGAGCCCGATATTCCGGACTGGCAAATCGATTTTCTAAAAATGCAGCTCTTCATGGATGGCTTTTTAGTGATTGCCAAATCTGGCCCTGAAGAACCATATGAATTAACGCCAAGGGGCATTAAAGCCGCCCAAATTGGATGGTATAAAAGCAAAGAAACAGCCCGCGAACAAGACAGGGAAATCAGAAAAGAAACCCTGGCCCAACTTAAGCGCTCGAAGTTTTTTAATGCTCTTTCCATTGCTTCAATTATTTTTTCCATACTTTTTAGCATTTACAGTGCCTATACTGGATACAATACGCCATCAAGAGAAGAACACCAAGACCTGCAACGCAGATTAGAAAAACTAGAAAATCAAAAACCTCCAGCTTGATCATTTCCCATCGCATTGGCCACCTTTGTCTGTTCCTGGGAGAAAGGGGAGACCACCAATACACGTATTTGAACCACATTACCGTTAGCCGTAATCGGACATCCCACTCCAGTTTAAAAACAAAATCTATAATATCAATCACCCAAAACCCAAACCGTACGAAGGGAGTAAACAATCTTTTATATTCCGCTCTATTCTCTTTGGTCATCATTTTACCGTAAGTGATCTATACTTTTTTAAGCTACCTTATCCCCGGTTTCAGTTTCTTCAGCTATCTCAAAGCCATCCGGAAACAACTCCTTCAGGAACTCTTCTACTTTTGCCTTTTCATAGTTGCCGAACCTTCTTAAGCGAATTCTTCTCAAAAACGTGTCGTCAGACATGTTGGTCGTTTTGGTATATTTTTCAATTATTAAGCTTTTATCAGCCTTCATAAGATTGTTGTATACCAAAAATAAATTCTGAACCGTTGCTTCCATTTTTTAACTCTTACCGTAAAAACCTAAGTTGATATTTGAAAAATCTTTTTGCAGAATCGTTTCAAATCGGTTACTTGCGGTTGATTGCGCTGCAAATATGAAGTCAATATCAAAAAAAAAAAAATAGCAACTGAAATTATTTTTTTATGAATTTACAAATAATTGGAAACAAGGTTCTTAACCTAAGAAAAAATCTTCGGATGTCTCAGGCAGACTTCGGAAAAACAATTGGAATTACCGGCCAATCCGTTTCAGCAATTGAAAAAGGTGGCGGAATCAAGATGGAAACTCTTTTAAAAATAAAAGAACTTCACAAGTGTGACTTAATGTCTGAAGATGCAAACTTGGAATTGAAGTCGGAAACTTCATACACGGAAAAAATGATGATTATTTTCCAGGAAAAGGAAAAACAATACCTTGATATTATTTCAAGGCTCACCATTGAACTGGGAAAGCCACTAGGTAATCCAAACGCCATTGTAGCCATTTTAAAGAAAATCAGGTTACAATCTGGGTTACATCAGTTCTCCATAATGGAGTAACAGGCTACAAATCAGACCATTTTGCGGGTCTCGTCGGGACCACCACACAGGTTTGATTTGTAGCAAAATACCCAAATAAAACAGCGTTTCACCCTGTTTTACCCCTTTAAACAACCTCATGCAGGTTACCGTTTAAGTTACACATTTCATTTCAACCTTAGCTTGTTGGTTTGGATTTTTATCTAAACTATGTTAATAAGCTATACTTTTACCAAACCAGTGAAAATTTTATTTTGGTTCCGGAAGTCAGTCAAAAACCCTAAACAGGGTACCATTTCCTGTAGGCTCAGCCTCAATGGCGATTTAATTGAAATATCCACTGGCCACACCCTTCCTAAAAACAAATGGAACACCAACCGCAAAAAAGCTATTGGTGACGACCTTGCCCACATAAATGACTACCTGGAGGAATTAACCAGGGCAATCCGGGAGATTGAAAAGGAAAAAGAAGTCCGAAACCTCAGCGGCAAAAAAAAGCTGCAGAAGATTAAGGAGCTGCTGCAGCCAGCCAAAGAGGAAGAACTTGTCCAGGAACAAATCAAAGATCTCAATTGGCTGTTTCAAAATTACCATTGCGTCAAGTTTGGCCCTGGCTCCAAAATGGCAGATTCCACCAGGAGAAGCATCAAATCAAAAGTTAAAAACTGCCAACGGTTTATAGATCAGGAAAATATAGGGTCCTGCCTGGTCTCCGATTTTAAAACCAACCAGGCCCGGCAATTTTACACCTGGTGCCTGGCTCAAGACTACAGCCACAATTCTGCAGTAAAATTCTGCACCTATTTTAAAGAAGCATTCAAGCTGGCCATCGAGGAAGGCGTTGTTTATAATAATCCATTCAAAAGCCTCAATCTATCTGAATCAGAAGTGGAAAGGCCATTTTTAAAGATCGATCAGATAAAAGAACTCGAAAACGGAATTTTTAAATCTGAAGTAAAGCGCTCCGTTGATCAATTCCTACTGCTCACCTACACAGGCATGAGCATAAGCGACCTGCCAAAATTAAAGCCTGAAAACTTCCGGGAACTCAATGGCCGCACCTGGTTAACTTATGTCCGGAAGAAATCAAAAATCAACCAGCCACATCTTACCGCCAACATTCCCATTTTCCCTGAAGTAATTTCTATCCTGGCCAGGTATGAAAATAAGGTACCCATCAACTGTGGCCAGGTCGTAAACCGTAATTTAAAAATTGCTGAAAAGCAATTGCAGATGACAGTCCACCTTACTACCAAGATCGCACGAAAAACTTGCGCAGATATTTTAATCAATGAAAAGGGCTTGTCCATCGACAGTGTAGCTGCTATCCTGGGCAATACTATCCGGACCGTAGTTAAAAATTACGCCAATGTCCGACAGCAAAGAATTGAAATGGAGTTGGTTCAAAATGATATGAAGTTAATTTTGGTTTCGAAAAACTAATAATTTGTAAGTTTTTGTGGATTTCTTAATGCAATTAACAATTCATAAAGATCCGAATATTCTATATCGTTAACTTTTGTTTTTTCTACCTCTATGAAGATAACCATTGAATTTGCCTCATTTTTTATTGATAAATGGATTGAATTATCTGTAATTTTTTCATACCCGGTTATCATATAACTGTTCTTTTCAAAGGTCAGAATATCGTTACTAAAATTAATAGAAATCATCCTACTGGTGTTATGTATGTGGATAAATGATTTATGTTTTGACCAATGTTAGCCGGCTGAATTGCTACTATAAAAAACTGTGGAATAGTCCAATTTATATTAATGCTCGAGTGGGCAAATCCACTGCCAGCAATATCGGAATTTACAGATGAGTTAGTGCTTATACCAACGGTTCTTGAACTAGATATTACCATGAAGTATCTTTGCATAAGCAGGTAGAGGTTGGCATTATTTATTGTATTAATTCCCAGCAAAATTGCACCACTTAAGCTATTAGTAGTATTTATATAAATTCTAACAGTTGCCGATCCGTTAAATGTTGGGATTGTTTCAAAACGCGTAAGAACACAAAAGCTATCACCTGGAATAAAGGTATTGGCAGGTATAGGAATAGATGCTACCATATTGTTATCCGTCCTGCCTGTAACATTAAATGTAGTAACATTTTTTAAATATCTTGAAGCCAAGGGGCTAAAAGAGCCAGGAGTACCTCTTAAATCTCCAGTGTCAAAGACACTGCCATTTGTAAACTCAATTTGCAACACACCTGTATTGACATTGTAGTTGGTATCTGCTATACCATTACCGATATCCCCATCCCGACCTCGGATATCTCCGGTTAAATAGCTACTACCATCGGTATAAGTTATTGTCAATACTCCAGTCGCATCATTATAGTTGGTAGTAGCAATCCCTCTACCAGGTGCACCAACACTGCTACCGGAAGAGCTGCTACTGCTACTACCCGCACCAACTGAAGAAGATGTTTTCGTAGGCTCTATTAATTTCGGCAGTGGATAATCCAAAATCTCCACATCGCTTTGATCGCGGTAAAGCAGTGCCTCCACTTCCACTTCTGTGGTGAGTGGTACATTTCCATTAACCTTTGGAAAAAAGAAAAATGCATTGCCAACACGTTGTTTTCTACCAAAGTTTATTTTATAAATCTCAGAAATTGAAAATCTGTGCTTTAGCCTGATCTGGTCACTGGTGCTATACATTAGCATCAGATCTTTTTGAAACAATTCAAAAAGCCCTGGTACATTGGCTTGCAAAAAAGTATTCCCTTCAGATGTTAATTGAAACAAACTGTAATCGGGAAAATCTTCATACTGTTTATAAAAACTACAACCAAGCCTGTTTCGTGGATTCCATACCGCATTTTCTCTTCCATCAATGTACTCAAACTGCTGATTTCTCCTACCTATTGAATTGGCAGAGTAATAGCCTAACGATGTCTCAAGATTTGTTGAATGCACTCTTCCGGTGTAATGTGCTATTCTAAACTTGTTATGACCCTGACCCATTGATGCAACCGGTCCAACCATAGCGACTTGACTTTCAAAACCATTCCAAACGGTTGTGGTAAATCCTGGCAAAATGCATTCTCTTTCAAATCCTCCTTTGTTGTGTTTTTTGCCATCTATAAAATTGGCAACTGTATAAACAGCTTGTCCATACACATTCGATATGTAAAAGAACTTTTTAAGGTCAGATCTATACCAATATGATTTCTTTTGATCTTCAGTCAATACCGAATATCCGGTAAATGAAAGTGAAAGTGGCGGCAAACTCGTTACCGATCCCTGAAAGACAAAGTCATCAGGATTTGGAGTTCTATCAAAGTAACTTGGCGTATTGAAGTTACCTTCAGTCTGAAACATTTTCTCAGAGCTTTTGTCATAGTACAGATTAAACCCTCCAAATGCATTGTCCTTTCTCCCTGCATAGCTCGTATATGTGTCTGTTCTGTCTTCAAAATTATCAGACAAAATCTCATCTTTAAAAAAGCTCAGATCTACTTCTGACTTTAAAAAATCAATCGAAATTTTAAGCCCAAAGGTATTTCTCAAATACGTCAGCATGGCCGAAATGGTCATATCTGGCACAAAATCCTGAATCTTAAAACTTTGTGGATAAAGTTCCCAACGTGAGTAGTGCCCAAGGCCTTCAAAACTTATAGCAGTAGCCTCATCATAAAAGGTTTTTTTAATAAACTCCTGCTCAGGAATATGTATTAATCTATCCATAAAAGGATAATCAAAGAAATTTCCTATAAGTCTTAATCCATGGTAAAGCAGTACATACTCAACCAATTTTTTTATTTGAATACATGGTTGCAAACCAATTGGTTTAAGTGCAGAAAACCCGGGAAGACCACTCGCTATCCATCCATTTGTTTCATAACCACCTGGAGCAAGAAAATCATTTGTTATTCTAATGCTGAAATTGTTTCTCCTAACCCAGTTTGGTTCAGGTCTTGCGTCAAAAAATGTAGAAGCCGGACTCTGAAAGTCAATAAAAAAAGGAAAGCAGATCAAATTTGAAAATATATCCTCGCCCAAAAATCCTTCATTGTATGTCGCGGCCAAATTGGTAACCTGCTTTACATAAGCCTTATACTTTGCAGCATTTGCAACATTCTTGTAATCATCAATCGTAGCATTATCAAAAAACGTTTGCTCATACGTATGGTTAAAAGACACATTCATTGGCCCGCCAAACAGACCTTTTTTTATAGATTTACTATTCAGATCGGCCAATTTTTCCCCATAATTTAGCGAAACATTTATAGAAGTAAAATCCCCTTTTACCTCTAAAATCTGAAACCTCGATTCAATAAAACCAGCCCCATACTCTACACTGCAAGGGTATTTTGTGCCAAAATCCACATTTATTTCATTCAGATGATGAAATTTTAAAGCCTTCAGATTTCCAGGTGTATGCTCTACTTCTATGGCATAGGTGTAGTCGCCTTCAAAAAGGGTTTCCCCAAGCTCTATGGCATTTACCACAAATGGAAAGCTTGTAATTCCCTCCAGGACAAACCCATCTTCCAGTCTTATTTTTACAGCATTACTCATTAGTGAATCAGGAAGGATTTAGTAATCAAAAATTCAAAAGAATATAAGCCCTGTTTATCATTCACGCCCAATGGCTTCACCAGCTCAGCACTCACCGGCCAATACTCCTGGCTTTTATCCTGGAGATAAAACTCCCTTGCCCAAGTCAGTTCATAAAGCAGATATCCATATTGATCTTTGCTGACATATCCACTGTTCACGCTCACCGTTTGCTTCAGGTCATTCACCCAGGCTACAAATTCCTCCCCGGCTTCGAACTCAGATCCTGCATCTGTGTAGCGGATACTTTTTTTCTTTTTCCCGCTCACATCTTCTTCAGCCTCACCCCTCAGCAGCAAAAATTCATAAGCACCTGCCGAATTTCGAAACCACAAAGTCCGGAATTGCCTCAAGTGTTTCCCATCAAATTTATACCTCTGTCCTACACCGCTATCATTCAAAATTTCTATAGTTTGTGGATCCCCTGCACTCCCTGGCACATAGTTATAATAAACCATGGTAGCAGCCATCATTCTGGATACCAGGTTCTCTGTATTATTCGTATTTAACACCTCAAAATAATCCATGTCATCCAAAACCCTGTTCACTATATGAGATACCCGGAACGTGTTAGAAAAAATCGGAAACACATCGTTATCAGGTATGTAGAATGGAAAAGTATTTAGCAATGTAATGGTCGATACCCCGTTATAGCTATACAATTTCAAATCAGATCCGCCCGCCTGGACTAAGATGTACCACATTGATCCGCTGTACCAAACCACACTTTTGCCAATTTTACCAGAAACCACTGCACCTATTGTCCCTCCACCTACGCTTATGCCATTGTCAGCAGGCGTATCATTCGAATAGATAAAAAGCCTGAATGTATTCGATATTTTATAGAACTGCACATCAGAGCTGGCCCATCTGGCAATACTTCCCGCTGTGGTCCAGGTAGCCCCATTATCAATAGTCTCATATAAATTAACACCATCTATTCCAGCATAATACGAATTTGCATCATTCGTATTGCACATCGAGGTCACAATACCATTTCCAATTGTGCTTAAGCTTGTCAGATCAAAATCAGATGTGCCATTAAATTTAACAAAATAATTGCCAGCACTTCCAATCTCTCCCACAGCTGCAGCAATACCCGTTTTTGCATAATCCAGGCAAACCGCTCTCCATTGCCAGGTTTTCCCTTCAACCGGAATAGGAAAAATATGAGAAGTCCTCACTACCGCACTCAGCCCCATTCTTATGTTAGCCGTCACGGTTTTTATACGCAAACTCCCATCAGATAAATCATTGTAAAACAGCCAGATTTTATAAACCCCTGCACCTGGCTTGGTAACCAGCATATGAGAAAAGGCAATATCTTCTACACTTTCAATCACCCTGAAAAAGATCACCTCCCTTTCAGACACATACACACAACTGCCTTCATTTCTGTATACCAGCAAAAAAGTAAAGTCATCAGCATGAAAAGTATCTATCACCTTTTCATTGGGCCTTGCCATTCTTGGCATGCTAAAATCAGTTTCTCCATCAATATCTACCCTGATTTCATCATTCAGATAATGGCCATTTTGAAAATAGGATATCGGTAACCGCCTTACGCCATTTGGCGCACTTATCTTTTGCCAATAACCACCTTGTTTAAAGGTCATTATATTGTCTTGAATATTCCATTTATCGGTAAGCTTATAAAACTGCTCCTTAGGCAATCCACCCATTACCACATAAAAGAAATTGATAGTCACCTCTGTCCCGGTGCTGAAGTGCTCATTGGCAATATGAAATCTCAAAACAGAATGCTCATACTGGCCATGGCCATTCGTTACAATAAACTTCCCAAAATCTCGGTAAGCCACACTTTCCATGCAAGCATCAAGTACTTCATTCAAGTCGAGGTAGTAGCCAATCAATGGCACCACATTTAGCGTAGCCACCTTTTCAAAAACCCCGGAGTTAAACTTCTTCTCCACCCAAACATCTTTTGCAAGAATAGGGCTGGCTTCAGAATCTTTAACCGGAATCCGAATCGGGTTTTTACTCCAAAAAAACTCATTCTCAATCTTAAAATCAAAAAATGAAGAAATCGTTTCCACATTCACGCCACTGGTCACATTTTTAACAGTCACCGGCAGATTAAACCTGTCATTCAAACTATCATAAAACCTGCCAATTGCCGTAAACACCACAGTACCTGTAGCCCCATCTCTTGCTTCATCCTTGCTAATCAGCCAATCCCCATATTGAAGCAAATAAGCAGGATTCCAGATCAGCTCATAAACCTCCCCGCTTCCGGTAGGCAAATCAGACAAATCAAAATCATACATAAAATCAAGCTGCATATGATGACTCCTAAATCCCCTGATTTCATTGCCAACAGGCAAAGCCTTTTTAAAAAGTTTCATTATTGATTGATGGTTTGTATTTTAATTTCCTGTTCTAAAAATTCCTTGTGCCTGGTTGTAGAAAATACCACGGGCCTGTTCATAGCCATTTTCATCATTTTCATCTCCGCCATCATTTCCATCAGCATTCCATTCCCGTTGGATCCAATTCCTGTATTATTTGAAAAATTGATTTCATTTCCTACGTTCGATCCGCTGGATGAGGTGTTTCCTGACCTTATTGCATTTTGCCTTACCGACTCAATTACTGCAGTTGCATTTATTACAGCAGGATTACTTCTAATAAAAGAAGGCGTAACATATTCTTCACCATCAACTAATCCCACTACTTTTCCTGCTTCACCACCTGTTTCACCCCCATAGTAATATCTATTGGTCACCCCATCACCACCACCAATTTTGCCAGGTGCAGCCGGATTTGCCAGAGGTGGAGCCGATGGAATACTCGCACTTTTGACAGTGGCCACTGCACCGGCGATCGTTCCCACAATCGTGGCAATCGATGCAGCCACTCGAAGTCCAAATGTCACCGGATCCGGACTGGCTGCATTTGCGGCCACCGCCTTAGATATCGCCACACCTTGGGCAATCAAGGCCTCTACAATCGCCATAGACTGGGCAAAAATTGCCAGATCCCTCTGGTTCTTGCTGGTTGCCGCAAAAATGTTGGTTAGTGCATTTCCTACTGAAGATGCAACCGTAACTGTTAGATCCGCATGCTGTTGCTTTATTGCTAATAATTCAGCTTCAGTCTTTTTAGTGGTTTTTATTTGTTTAGCATCACTTGCAGCCTTAGCCATTTGCAATGCATCATCCATGCTGCGATACAAATCCAGTGTATCAAAACCATGTTTTTCAGCCTCAGCAATGATAGCCATGTAGTGCTCACGAATCTTCATGAGCTCCTGGTCCTGGCTCGATGCCGTTTCAAACAACATCTTTTGCTTAAACTCCTTAATCTTAGCCTCCTCAGCGGCCCTTAACTCATCCTCCTTAGCGGTCCTTTCCAATGCCCACTGAGCATCCAGAATTAACTCATTTGCCTGAAACTCCTTTTTTGCATCAAGTTTCTGCTGAGTTGTGAGTCGATCATCATTTAAGGTTTCATTGAGGAAATCCCGGTTTTTAATTTTCTTTAGCCTGTACTCTTCATCTACCTTCAGAAGTTCTGCATCACGTTTCTCCAGGGAAGTCATTTCCCTTTGGATGTCGTTTTGTTTTAAAACCTCATCCATCTCCTTGAGATGGCGCTTCAATTCCGCCAATGCCTTTTCATTCGCTTCCCGCTGTTTTTCAGCATCAGTTTTGCCCTTCTTTTTGGTTTCCTCATCCGGATCCTCACCCGCTGTAAAAGTTTTTTTCTTTTTTGAGGTTATCCAATCTTCAGAGTTTTCCCCATCAAACAGATCATTCGAAGTACTCTTCCCATCCCTTTCACCCGGCGCAATTCCCAAACGATTTAAAACCTCGTTTTGGTCCTTAATGAATTGCGCCTCCTCCTGGTTTAGTTTTAAAATTGCCTTTTCATATTTCTTAACTTTTAAAAGGCCACTTTCAATTCTTAACTGCAGATCATTCTCACCACTTCCAAGCCCTTTTCTAATCGATTCCTCTTCCTGATTGCGATTATTGGCAATCTCCTTATCTATCTTAACAATTTCACTTGCCAGCTCCCTTCGCTTTTTTGCAAATTCAACGCCTGCCTCTTCATTTAGTTTAAGAGCAATTTTTTTATCATATTCTTTGTTAACGCGTTGTAATGCTGCAAATAACTGATCATTACTTACTGTTTCTTTGTTAAGACCTGCCAAAATTTGCGGATATTTTTGGTCCAACTCATTAATCAAAGTTTGTCTGATACCCTGGGCAGCATTTGCATTTCCAATGGCAGTAACAAGAAGATTCATTTCCGCCCTTTCTGCTTCAAGAGTTTCGCTAACTTTTACTTCAGTTATCCTTTCCAGCCAACCAACAAAAGTTTGCATGCCATTCATGATGGAACTATTCACGAACATTCCAGCAAACCTTTTTTGCAGCTTATCAATATTGGCCCCAAACGTTTCATTCTTAATATTGAACTCGTTCATGATCGAGTCCGTATTTTTCAAACTCCTGTTGGCCAACTGCACCCGGCCATCCAGCAAGTCCATATTTCCTCCAAGCTTTCCAATCAATTCACTCGCACCGGCACCGTCAATTTTCAGCCTATCCATCACTTTGGAAAACTCAGCCATTCCACCCTTAGTATTGCTCACACCTTCAATCACCTTGGTAAATGCACCAAACAGATCCTTGTCAAGCAGCTCCTTAAACTTCTGGGTATCCATGCCGGCCACTTTCGCAAACTCCTTATAATCAGTACCCATTTTTTGCAAAATCTTGGTCACCGCTGTGGATCCACGTTCAGTGTTTATGTTCAATTCCTGCATGGTAGCCGAAAGTCCCAACACCTGGCCAGCCGTCAAACCTAATGGAATACCAACGCCACCAATTCTGCTACCCATGTCCGCAACCACATCGCCGGTGGCCGCACCGGTGGCGCCAAGTTCATTAATCGCATTACCAATGCGAAGCATATCCTCATCAATTTTATCAGATTTGATATCTGTAAAAATGTTCCGGAGAGCACCCATGTCTTTGGTAATCTGCTCAGCACTGCCAAATTCATCTCCCAGGGAAACATTCAGTTTATCCATCGCCCCGGTAAATGCCAGGATATCCTTACTGGCAATGCCCAGCTGTCCACCACCTTTTGCAATATCCAACAAGTCACCTTTTGAAGTCCGGGAATCAAGCTCACCCAATTTTTTATTGAGGATATCCACACCCTCAGCGCTCAAACCCGTAGTCTTTCGGATATCCGCAAGGCTATCACTCAGCTTGGCATTCTTAGAAATCAGATTGGAAATCTGCCCTGTCAAAGCCTGAAACCCCAATGCTCCCACTGCAATAGCCCCAAATTTTCCAACCTCAGATTTCAAAAATCCCCAAACTCCGGCTGTACCTTTCAGCTCAGCACGCTGTTGGTTTATGGTAGAGTTTACCGCTTTTAGTTTTTTATCAACTTCCTCAAAGCCGGCCGTTCCCTTAGTCAGGCCGCTCCATTCCTTTTGCAAATCCCGTTGATAACTCGTCAGCTGGCGCATGCTCATGCCGGCCAGACCCATTTGCTCCCGCAATCTGCCCATTTCGGCAGTGGTGCCTTTCAGCTTTTCATTTACCTGGTTGTATTCTTCAGTACCCTTCTTCAGATCTTTGAGCGTAGCCCGCAAATCCTTAGCCTCCATCTCGAGTTTACCCAACTCGTTGATTCCCTGCTTACCATCAACCTGAACCTCAACCTGAACTTTGTCCTTTTTTACCATGCCCGGAATTATCTGAGCATAAAAAAAGT
This sequence comes from Pterothamnion heteromorphum, assembly GCA_032358295.1. NCBI lineage: Eukaryota > Rhodophyta > Florideophyceae > Ceramiales > Ceramiaceae > Pterothamnion > Pterothamnion heteromorphum. Next base: position 8,953 of record JAULBV010033337.1, on the reverse strand, counting down.
CCCGCTCTCCGGGACTTAAAAAGACAACAATTTCAGGCTAAATTCTATTTTCTTTCAGGATCCTCAATCATTTTTTTAGCGAGTGATAGGCTAGTAATTAGCATATCTAAATCGGCTATTTTAGGATAGATATTAGAATCGGAAATGTATTTACTAACTTTTAAAAAAGGATGCCAGTCCTTTTTATTTTCATCAAAGTAGGCCCCAACTTCAACCCCACTCCTAGACTTATAAGCAACCTCAGTATAATTAAGCCTTTGAGTGGCGAACACATTATTTTTTAAATAGGTTAGAGATTTTACCATTCCATCAATTTCATCATAATCAATAAAAGCATTTGTACTTCTTTTAATTGATCCATAAGACCCAATTGAATATTCGACTTCAAACTTTACACCTTCAATTTTAGTGTTCTTAATTAGGTCTCGAATAGTTAAAAGATTAATTTCTAATTCTTTAACTTCCCCGAGAAAAAAAAATTCTTTCTCAATTAAGTTACCAGCTTTAGAGGAAAATTCTTCAAGCTTTGTAAGGTCTTTTGCCTCTTCGTTTTTTTCAGATCCAGCCTGCCCCCGGCAAACCAACCCACTGCAAAACAGCAGCATCAATAAAATGTATCTCATTTAAAATAATAAAAAATTCCCCCAATAATGGAAACAATCAGAAAGAAAACCAATTGCATTTTTGTTTTCTCCCAAAACCTTTTGCTGTTGTAGTAGCTCATTTCAATCCGGATAAAAATAAAATGTATGCCTAAATCCTTCTGATTTGGCAATTCCAAGCCGCCTTTCCCCATAACTGAAAATAATTTCCTTCATTGGATCTTTGCTAGTTGCACTCACTTCATTTGGATTCAATCCCATCCTGGCAACACCCTCTCTAACCTTTTTATTTAAATTTGTAAAAACATCCTCTATTGCAGCCTCTTCATGGATGATAAAACCATTATAATCCACATGAAATTCTTCTAGTTGAGTAAGTGGCTTATGTGGCAATATTTTTATAGCTTCAGCATTTAAATCAACCCAAACAATACAGTTGTCTTTATCTAAATCATTGAGCACAAGTCTGGTTTTTGAACCTTTTGAAAACTCAATGAGAAAAAGAAAAAGATGGTTATACCTAAAATCTTCCTTGTACTTACGCTTTTGAGCAGCCAACCATTTTTTCTTTTCCTTCTCAAATCGCTTTTGCCCTTCCTCCAAGGTTTTCCTGAAATCCACGATTCTGTAATAATCCGGATCTTCTATATCCCAACCAGTTTCTTGCTCAATTATTAAATAAATAGAATTTCCTTCCATCACTTCACTCTAATCTTATGCTTTGGAAATGATAATTCCCAGATTTGCTCTTCAATTTTCTCCTGGACCTTCCGTTCACTTTCAATCCTGTCTTTATCGAGGATTGAAATATAATGATTGAATTTACTCATTACCCTTTTACTCTTATTTTCCAGACTGCAGTAGCTCATCATAACCGTCAAGTGTTTTTTTTAATTCATCAAAAGCCTGTTTTAGCTCCGGGCCCAATTCCTTTTTCTCTCCACTCTTTGCCATAACTGCCTCAACCAACTGGATCCGGCCCCGTCCTTCTTGCAAACTCGGAGGGGTGGAAAATATTTTTTCAGCCTGGGATAACATCCAATCACCATCGTCGGGCATGTAATAGTGTCCTCCCCGCTTTCTATCAATTTTCATAGTAGAAAAAACCTGCTCAGTAATCCCCTCCAAAATATTATGGGTTATTGTAGAAATAGAACCTGTTTCCGTTTTTTTGGTGTCTTTGGATGGCTTTCCCAAAGGAACCCTTTTAATCATCCAGGGCTCCAGATACAGCGGATATTTTACATGATAAATCACCAATTCCATTTCAAAATGAGGAACAATTTTGAAGCCTTTATACCAAAAATCCCCTTTAATTTTTCTTACTTCCTGCCCATAATATTCACGATAAGCACCTAAAAAAAGGTCTCTAAAAACCTCAGGCATAGCAAATAAAATTTCTTCGTCATAATCCCTTGCCTTCATGATCATTCGCCTATCAAGTGAATTAATCATTGATTCTACAAAGTGAATAATCTGTTGACTGGTCTTTTCCATAATTTTTACTTTTAAGGGAGATTTGCACCTATTCCAGGCTGAGGGGAAAGTGAGTGAATATGAATTCCTTTTTTCTGAATAATCCTGTATGTAAATACTTCATCCCTGATTTCCTTGTTTTGATAAATCCATCTAAGGTGTTCTACAACAGCTTTCCAGCAATTTTTAACATTCAGGCAAGCCAATTCCTGCATGATTACCATCCCGGTATAACCTTCAAAATAGTGCCTTTTTTTTGCCTCACGAATAATGGGAATAAGCCAATCAAAAGATTCATGAAACTTCATTTGTCTCATTCCCAACCAACTGGAAGAATAATAAGGGTTAAAAAAATGGCCAAGAATTATAGGGCTTCCAATCTTATTTTTATGCCACTCCATTTCAAAACCACTGTAAACGCTCATTAAAATCAAAAAATTACCTTGCTCAATGTCATCCTCGGTTAGATCCTTAAATGCCGGCAACTCCCATTTTTGTTTTTTCATCACTTTTTAAGGTTTAATATGTGGCTGTTGTAGAAGTTCAATTCTTACTTTTTAAACTCATGAAACCCAATACAGGTTTCGGGTTTCAAAAACTCTTCATCAAGTGTGAAAATTTTAGGGTCTGAATTTTCAAAAGTGGTAAGATACACTTTTGAAGAAAAGAAATTTATTCCTCTTCTTTTGGAGATTATTTGATTTTTGAACGATTCAAAAACTTTTTCCGCCTCACCTTCAGAATCAAAAATACCTATTATTTGATAAACAGGCTGTCCATCAGGATTTACGGTTTTATCGAAACTATCAAACGAATAGATTACTAAATACAATTTTCCTGTCATAATGTTACATTTTTAAACAAATGTAAACCCTGAATTCAAACTGTCAACTTTTAACCCTTAACTCCCTTCACCGCCTCAACCCCTTTCTCCATCACCTTCAATCCAACAGCACCCTCCAGAGCATTCAACCTGGCAAAGAAAATCCGGTACCACTTTTTCGGCTTCCGGGTACTTTTAGCCTTTCCGGAAATTTCATCCATCAAAGCAGCCTTCCCCGCTCTATCTTCAATCGCATGGCCACGGCCAACACCCATGTCCACAAACCTTCCGGAATCATCAAAACTCTGCGAACTGGTAATCATAAATCCAGCTGCTGCAGTATTTCCATCAAAGCTCCCCACCAGGCTATCCGTCACCCCAATTCTGCGCTTCCTTACCTCAGATGGGAAAACCTCCTGGTTCCTCCTGGTCCAGGTTTCCACCAGACCAAAAACCTCAGAAAAAGCTTCAGATTCAATGCTCACAACTATTTGGCCGCTAAAATTTCCTCCTTATCCTTTTTCGTCAAAAGCAAAATCCGCAATTTATCAGCATCATTCAGGCTGTCCAGGCTCAGAAATGGCGCCACCAAAATATTTAGCACATGTTCCCGATCAGCGGGCCACTCACTTTTCTTCAGCTCATCAAAAATGAAAAATAGTGCATCCGTTTCGCTGTTTAGTTTCCGCTTCATCATCCTACCCATTCTATACTTAAAGTCAGAAGCCTTTTGCACTTTCTCCCATTCAGAACTCATGAGAATCAGTACAACAGCTTTTTTATATTCAATGCTTGTACCCTCAGTTTCCAAAGCGTGAAGCATCCGAATCGCCTCCCCATCAGTCATTTCAGTCCATTTATTCCGGAGAGTAACCCGGGCGTTTTCAAGGTGAATATTTTTCATGATACAAATCTATAATTAAAGCCATTTAGTAGGATCCACCGTAAGGTCTGCAGTAGCATCATCCTCAACCGTAAACAAGATCCTGTACCCATACACATCGTCCCAGATCGGGCCAATTTTCGAAAGCGTCCAGCTTCCGTCCACCAGGCCATATAACCAATGAAGAGGATCATCATCATTTTCAGAATCTAAAATCATTTGTGCCAAAATCTGTTTGGCAATTTCCAAACTCTCATTTTTCACGATGGCAATTTTAGGTTTATCCTCCTTCCCAGTGGTGGCCACTATCCAAACCTCGCAATCATTTTTCCAATGGCGTTGGTCATGGTTTGGTCCCGAATCGTTCAGCTCCAGATCAACCACCACCATGGCATACTTGTCTTTTTTCCATTTCAAACCAGCCGGTTTGGTAGTTGGTTTGTCAAACAAATCAATATTGATGAACTGACCATCAGCATTTCCATTCCCAATCATCTTGTGATTGGCAGCCAATGCCTTAAAATAATCTATGTATTCCTGGTGTTTCATTCTGTGCCCTGGTTTGTGTCCTCACGAACCTGTTCGTTTTCGCCGTTGTTGGTGTTTTCACCAACAACTTTCGGTTTCCCATAAAATAACTCAATCTGAAGTGCATCAAAAACCTGTCCTCCAGGTGTTTTTTTCAATTCATTCAAATTCCCGAATTGCTTCCCGGCCAGCTGGAAGAAAAAACCAACCAAGCCATAAGGATCATCAGACTCCTGCTCCGCATCTTCAGCTTTCTTAAAAATTAAATCATGCACTGCAACCAGATTATTATAATAACCTTCAAACCAAAGCACTACCTGTATTTTGATCCCAAAAGGCAAAGCAGCTGCTGCACCTTTATTTTTCTTGCAAATCAGCGGATTGTAATTCCCATGATTATCAACCGTGTACAGGGTAGATATCAACATATCCAGATCCTCAATTTTGCCCTCCATCGCAAAATTTCTATACAATAAAATCGCATCAACCAGCTGCTCAAAAGTCAAACTCTCGCCATCCTTATCCGGAGTCATCAGGGTCAGAACTGCGAAGCGGTCAGACCCTTGAAATTCAGGCGGAATAACCACAACCGGTTTCTCAGTCAAAAACTTTAAATTACTCAAAATATCAAGTTGATCAACCTCATCAGTCCTCATAATGAGCATCCATTTAGCCCAATATTCCGGATCTCGTTTTTCAACAATATTCCGGTACCAGGCAGCTTGCATCAAAAAATTGCGGATAGATATCCAGCTGTACCATTTCCCCTCAGGCATATCCAGCAATAGCCTAACCACCAACCAATAATAAATCTCATATGCAAGTTTTAATTCCCTGTATTCCAGAATCGTGCAAAGCTTCCCCTGCGAAATCTCTTCCCACTTTTCCGGCAACTGAATCTCTGTTTTATTGATTTTTATGCGGATCATAGTTTTTGCGATGGCTAAAAATGCTGTCATAGCATTCGATTTTTTTCTTCTTTTTTGCCTTAGAAATTATTGCATCCATTGCGATTCGCAAAGCTTCCACTTCCTTCTGCCGAAGGTAAATTTGATGTGGAAATACACAAATGTTATGCTCCATTTTCCTAAAAAAACAACCAAATTAACTTTTTAAAAAAATACTTTATTCTGAAAAATTTGCTTCGGATTGGCCTAGGCCTGTTAATTATTTCATCCAATAAAGCATTTATATCTTCATTTCCTCGGCCTATTTTATCCCAATTTTGATTCATGAAGAGATAGCTGTTTATCATAAAATTGGCGAAATGTGCCATCCAGAACCATTGTCAATACAGCTTCAACTTCGCTTGCAGTATTTACAGCAACCAAAAACTGTTTACTTTTTTTGCAAACATCTGAGGCGTTTCTCTTTCTATTTGATAGAAATTTTATAGCCAATTCAAGATCTTCTTTTAAACTATTTTCCATTGATCAAATTTATTTCCACCACCTTGCCCAAGCATAAATTTGCCCGGCCGGCCGTGTCACAATTTTAAAAGCATTCCCATAATTCCCCTCCAAAGTAATCACAAATTTACGTCCGGGCCCAAACATCTTCACCATGGTAACATGCTGCACCCCCTTGTTAGAATAAGAAATTCCTGCATGGTCCCCGGGGCCAGCTTCATTTCTGGAAATCAACCTATTGCGTGGAAACCAGCTGCTGGCCATTCCACCCGCCAAAACCTTTATTTTGCAACAAATCTGAAAGATAAATTTCTGCGAATGCCCGCACCAGGATTCCCGCAATTTCCCACCTGCAGCTAAAATAATCCTGTCAATCTGAGGGCTGGAGTTATGGCTCGTTTCCTTCAAGCCCACCAGGCGTTCAGCCTGGGCCAATACACATTCCTGTTGAGGGCTTAAAATGCTGCCAAAGCAAGAATAAACAAAGCTAAGCCATACAATGCAAGCCAGGTAAAGTGCCCGATAATTGCCCATCGATCATCAAATTTTAAATTTTCTTCCTTTTTATCCGTTCCCCAAGCCTGAAAAACAGGATTCAGCACCTTCCGGATATGCCTGGCCGTGTGGTTGTACAAAACTGGTTTGTTAAATCTAAAAGCCAGTGTCGCCATAAATCCAGCCAGCAAAAAGAACGCCGGTCGAATAAACAAGGGCCCAACATAATACCCCAGCGGTTGAAGCCCGCCAGTATATCCAAGATAATGATCTGCCATTATATAGATATAAGCAAAAATCAAAATCGCAACCGGAAAAAGAAACGCCTCGTTCCAATTTTCCCAAAACTCATTAAACCACTTTTTCATAATTTATTTACCTGATTACTAACTACTAATTACTAACTACTAACCACTATTTACTGAATTATATTTATTTGTGAAAGCGTATCAATCCCCGTGTCCGGGTTGAAAATCAAAGTCTTATATTCCTGTTTTCTAGGGCCGTACCTAAACAATCCCAGAAAAGATTTTGTCCTTTTCCCCTTCACTTTCAGCCTTACAAGTTTAATGGTCGAAGTATCAGAGCTGTAAGCAGTATCACCAATCAGCGTTATTTTCTCCCGCTTCCATCTGCCCTTAAAGTGAATCACCTTGGCCCGGACAGAATCTCTGCCTGAGGGGCCACCAGGCACAGAAGAAGATTTTACAAAAACAGTATCATGAACAACAGCCTTAGACTTGGAAACCGTCGTCATCACCAGGTCTAATTTTTCCTCCACAAAGCCAAATTTCAGATCAAACGACCTTTCCAGGCCTTTTATATCTTGTCCCTGGAGAGCGGAAAAAGTCTGTTTCGAAACCTCCACAACCGCCTGCGTAGCCACCTTTTTTCCATCAGGAGAAACCTCAATTTGAATCGTATCGTGGATAATAGATAGCAAACCCTGGCTTTCAGTCTCAAGGGTTTCAACCGTTTTTATAAGGCCAATAACATAGCTAATTCCGCTAAGAATTAGCACAATCACCACTCCATAAACCCAAAATTTACTCATCATTCTTAGCCTTCCGACCCGGTTTAGCCTTCGATAAATTTGACTCCAGGAACACCTGAAGACCAACAATCGCCTTGCTCAGTTCATGCAGTGCTGCAGTAGTTTCCTTCTGGTGGCTCTGAAAAACTTTTCTGTCATCATGAGCCGCCTGAAGAATCTTTGCTTCAGACTCCTTCCGCTCAGCTTTCTCTTCAGTAATTGCAAGCAACTGGTGATTACTTTGTGTTTCCACCTTTACCAGGCGATTAGAAAAAACTATAAAACCTCCTATCAGAGAGGTTATTACAACCAAAATATTTACAAATAACTCCATCTATTTACATCATTAAAATTTTATCAGTCGATTTGCCCACATAGCGCTCAGGAGCCGGTGCCTCAGGCTTATAATGAGCACCATTTTTAAAAGTCGGATACAGGTCAATATTTGAGTAAATCAAATCCTTGATTTCTTCAAAAGCAGCCTTCGCATCCGTCAAAGCTTTCGTCTGCAGCTGGGCAAGTTTGTTATCACCTACCGGAGTTTTAGCCCTGACTGCATCCCGGTTCGTGGTGGCACTGGCCATCACCGTTACACCATATTCCCCAACCTGGAAACTCATTGAAAGCAAAGCATCAGACATGGCCATATTGGCCACAGCCTTTTTAACCAGGTCTAAAAGATCCTTGTTTGGATCGGTAAGTGATTTCTCCCTCTGCTGAGTGATCAGCTCCGGGCCCAACTCCCAGATAATTCTATCCACAATTTTTACAGCCTCATTTCGCTGAGGTGCAATCCTTAAAAACGTGTACCGGCTTTCCCCGATATTAAAGTAATTGTTGAAATCAGTAGCGTTATTGATGTAAGAATCAAATGCCGCTGTAAAAGCAGGACTGGAAACCCAATCAGGATATTGCGATCTATTCTTATCCAGCCAGGCCAAAAGAGATTCCACACTGGCATTTCCATCCTGAAGGGCAGCATCCAAAACCCTTTCAACCGTTGTTTCCCGGGCAGCTTTCTTGCCATCTCCTCCAGCTTCAGTCCAACCGGAAGAAGAAACATTGGCAATCGTATAAGGTCCCCAGGCACGAATCGAAAGTTTCACAAGCACCATCTGCACCCTGATCAGAAGCTCAGTCTGCCATTCATTGAGCGTACTTTCATCATAATTAGCTGCCACATAAGCAACGTATGCCACTTTTAAAGCTTCAAATTGAGCATCCCCAAGGATTGGCTTCAAAATCTCATCCTCTACCGTCCAGGCAAAAGAATGCAGCTCTTCCACCTCAATAGATTTGGCTATCGGCAAAATTGCGGTTACCTCTTCCTTCCTGGTTAAAAATTTAGGCTTTATCATTTCGCAACATTTGAAGGATTAGGATCTTTTTTATCACCCCGGGACTTGAGCATGTATTGCCTGGCCAGTTCATAGTTAGCCATGCGAAGTTTGTATTTAAACCCGTTGTAGTCATATGCATATTGAATTGGGGCAAGCATCAAATCCATCATTACCTTATTTGATACCATGGCCAGGATCCAGGCCCATTCCTTGTCACTTCCGGAACCGGCGCCCATTTGTTTTCCTGGAATAGTTCCTGTCAAAGTAGCATCCTGTCCCAAAGCCTGAAAAATCTGGCTACCAGCTTCAAAACTGTCATCAATTAAGATGCTGTCTTTAAAAGAATTTGGCAAAACCTTGAATA
>JAULBV010033336.1:0-99236 GCA_032358295.1 Pterothamnion heteromorphum | reverse complement strand
ACAACGCCCCCACTTAAAATATCGGTGATTATTCCTGTCGGGAATGCCATTGATCAAGTGTCGCCATGTTTGGAGGTTCTCAAGACGGTGAGGGGCTGGGATGAGGTGATTCTAGTAGTGACAGGGGATGATGATTTTGAGTTGGAGCAAGATGGGGCGCGAGTCGTGTCGTGTCCGCTTGAGGGGAGGTCTTTCCAAGCAAATATGGGCGCAGCGATGGCGGAGGGAAATGCTCTGATGTTTCTTCCTGTAAGCTCATTGATCCCAAGAGAAGCGATGACTAGTATTCGAGAGGCTCTCAAATTTCCAAGCTGTGTAGGTGGAGGATTTGCCTTAGATTTTGAGGAAGAGAGTTTTGCTCTATCACGAGTGGCTAACCAAGCAAACCGCCGTGGAAATAAGCAAAGTTTGTTTTTGTGGGAGCAGGTGATTTTTGTGCGGAGGGAGGTCTTTGAAAAGGTGGGAGGATTTTCTTTACGCGAGGGGATTGACGATTTCGAGCTGTGTGAAGGGATGGCAGAGCGGGGGACTTTGGTTCTCCTTTACCCTCCCGTGATTTCGGCGAGTAAGAACTTTGAAAAGCGTGGGGTGTTGAGCCAGCTTCGTTATAAGATGTCAGGGGTGCAAGGCTTCCAAGTTCAAGAAGCGTTGACTGAGTAAGTTTTCAACTCAGCTTTTGGAAAGTGCTGGCGGATCAGGGTGTCGGCGTTGGCTGTGCTCATCAAGGCCGCAGTGGTTGCTAGTCCGTCGGCGAGCGCGGCAGTGGTCGCGAGAACGGTGATCGTTTCACTCGGATCTGGGCTGAGGCCGTTGTCAGTTCTTAAGAGATGATTGTCACGTGAGGTAGCGGTGAACCGGTGACCACTCCCACTAGAGACGGCGAGGGCTTGATTCCGCAGCGGGATAGGAGAGGCGTTTTCGGTGTGTGGGCCTTTGATTTTGACGAGCCACGGGGTCTTTGTTTGTTGAAGGCTGGGGGAGCCGATGGCGCGGTATTCGCCAATGTTGACAAGGGCGTTGCTGATTCCTTCGTTGCGGAGAAGCTCGGTGATACGATCAGTGAGAAACCCTTGCGCGATGCTGTTTAAGGTGAGTTGGACTCCAGGAGTGAGGGTGATTTCTTTTTCGGAGAATTGAACTTGGGTGAAATCGACTTTCAGAAGGGTTGCTTTACGAGCTTCTGGGGTGGGGGAGATGCCTCGAGAGCTTTGATCTTTCATCCAGCGCCAATAGCTTTGAATCGTTGGGTCGAAGAGTCCGTTTGATTTTTTATGTAGATTGGAGGCTAGTTGAAGAGTTTCGATTAGCTCTTTAGGTGGGTTGAGAAGCTTTCCTGTTTGATTAAGTCGGCAGAGAGCTGAGTCTGATGAATAGAGAGTGAAAATTTGTTCAAGACGGAGGAGTTCTTTCGTGCAGTGCGCTTGAATTTTTTGGAGGGCAGCGTCTGAGAGATTGGGTGGTTTCGGGAGGCTAATGCGTGTCTCAGTGTTGAAGGTCAAAAACGGCCAGTCGATGATTTGCGGCGATTCGTTTTGACGGCAATGACTTAACAAAAATGAACTCCCTGCCGAGGCCGTGCTAGTGAGGCCAAGCTTTAGAAAGTTTCGACGAGGAAGATTCATTTTTGAAGGGAAATAGGTGCTACTTGCGAGCGGTTGCTAAGATCGTTTGGAAATGGGGAGCAGCCTCTTCTTTATCAACGACCGTGGTTTCGATTTGCGTGAAGCCAGCTTCTTGGAGCATCGAGAGGAGATCAGCTTCCCCAAAGCCAAGCCAGCGATCGTAGTAGAGTTCCCTAGCCTTTTCAAAGTTGTGTTGAAGAAGGTCCAGGATGACTAAGGTGCCGCCCGTTTTGAGGAGCTTATGCGCGGAGTTGAGCGCGCCCTGTGGGTTCTCGGCATGGTGGAGAGCTTGGGAGAAAATCGCGAGATCAACCGAGCGGGCTTTAATGGGCGGGTCTTCAAGGTCCCCAAGTCGGTATTCGAGGTTGGGGAGGTTATGCTCCGTGGCAAGTTTCTGCCCGAACTCGACCATTTTCTCGGAGTTATCGATCGCGATGACTTGCTCGGCTCTTTGTGCGAGAAGTTGAGAGAGTGTTCCTTCGCCAGCGCCAAGGTCAGCTACCACTTTATAGTTGAGAATTTTGAGGAGACCTTCTGCGAGAGACTTCCATGAGCGACCCGGCACATAGTGGCGACCGAACTTCCCCGCAAGCTCATCAAAATAAGCTCGAGTGAGATCTTTCCGCTTACTGAGAATGAGGCTGAGTGCTTCTTGATCCGCTTCACACTCTGGGATTTCACCTGCTATTTCGGGGAGGATAGCGGTGAGAGTGCTGGGAGGATCGGAACTGTAGATGCTGTTTTTTCCAGAGCGTTGGAGGTTAACGAGGCGTTCTTTTTTGAGTTGAGCGAGTTTGGTCGAAACCCCTGACTGACCAAGCCCGAGGATCGACTGCAACTCCGCTACGGTGAGCGCTTCTTTTTGGAGAAGGAGAACCATACGCAAGCGGATAGGGTCGGTGAGAAGTTTGAGTGAATTGATAGTTGACGGCATTGGGACTGAGGTTAAAGTTGAATCAACGAATCAAGATTGCTAGATATGATCGATCTGGCAAGAAGAAAGCTTCAGCAGAGGAGCACAACGCATTTATTTAAAATACTGAAATTCCATGAGCAAAACATTTATTTTCTCTTCCGAGTCCGTCACCGAAGGTCATCCTGACAAAGTATGTGATACAGTTTCCGACGCCGTCCTTGACGCTTGTCTGAAGGAGGATCCGAACAGCCGTGTCGCCTGCGAGACCTTTGTTAAAGACAATGTGGTTGGTCTCGCGGGAGAGGTTTCGACGAATGCAAAGTTCGACTACGGAGTTCTTGTTAAAAACACTCTTAAAGAAATCGGCTATGATTCTGACTACGCAGAGGGCACTGATTATTCTTATAACTGTAAGTTTGAAAAAGGAGCCTTCCTTATGAATCTCCTCGGTCAGCAGTCTCCCGATATCGCTCAAGGAGTCGATGCCGAGGCAGCTGCGGATAAAGACACAGCCGAGCAGGGTGCAGGGGATCAGGGAATCATGTTTGGCTATGCCACCAATGACACGCCCGAGCTCATGCCCGCGCCCATCCTTTATTCTCACCAACTCGGAAAGGCCCTCACTGACCTTCGTAAAGATCGCGTCCACACTTGGTTGCGTCCTGACTCCAAGACTCAGGTCAGCATTGAATATGAAGGGAAGAAGCCCAAGCGCATCACCGCCGTCGTCGTTTCTACGATGCACGCAGAAGAAATCAGCACCTCTGAGATCCGTGAAGCACTCAAGACCGACCTCATCGAAAAAGTTCTCCCCAGTGATCTCCTCACCGAAGACACCGAGATCCTCATCAACCCCACCGGACTCTTCATCATCGGCGGCCCCGAAGGTGATGCAGGCCTAACTGGACGCAAAATCATCGTTGATACCTATGGTGGTATGGGTCGCCACGGTGGGGGTGCTTTCTCCGGAAAAGACCCCTCCAAAGTTGATCGTTCCGCTGCTTATATGTGTCGTTGGGTTGCCAAAAATATCGTCGCAGCCAACCTTGCCGACGAATGCGAACTCCAAGTCGCCTACGCGATCGGTCACCCGCATCCCGTCAGCATCAACGTCAATACTTTCGGCACCGCGCACGAAGACGAAGCACGAATCGAAAAGGCCGTGAGAGAAGTCTTCTCCTTCAAACCCGCTGACATCGTCAGCCAGCTTAACCTCCTTCGCCCGATCTACAGTCAGACCACCAACTACGGCCACTTCGGTCGTGAAGACAATCTCGACGCCCTCACATGGGAAAAAACAGACCGCATCCAAGACCTTAAAAACGCCCTTTAAAAATTAGAAAACTGAAACCACGAACCACTTAGAAAAATGAATACCACCCTCGAAAAACCATCTGCAACGGAAGACTATAAAGTCGCCGACATCACCCTCGCTGACTTCGGTCGCAAAGAACTCGACATCGCCGAGCACGAAATGCCCGGCCTCATGTCCACCCGCGCCAAGTATGGCCCCGCGAGACCTCTCGAAGGTGTTCGCGTTATGGGCTCACTCCACATGACGATCCAGACTGGCGTCTTGATCGAAACACTCAAGGACCTCGGCGCCGACGTCCGTTGGTGTTCTTGTAACATCTTCTCCACCCAAGACCACGCCGCCGCCGCTATAGCGAAGTCCGGCACGCCCGTCTTCGCTTGGAAAGGGGAAACCCTCGAAGAGTATTGGGACTGCACTTGGAAAGCTCTCAGTTTCCCGAACGGAGAAGGACCTCAGCTCATTGTTGACGACGGTGGTGACGCAACTCTTCTATTACACAAAGGCTACGAACTCGAAAACGGGAGCGACTGGGTGAATGAGCCTGCTGACAGTGAAGAAGAAGCGGTCATCAAAGCACTCCTTAAAAAGATCCACTCCGAGCAACCTGGCATCTTCCACAAATGGATTCCCGAACTTAAAGGTGTTTCCGAGGAAACAACCACTGGTGTTCACCGCCTCTATCAGATGCAACGCGACGGCCAGCTCCTCATCCCCGCGATCAACGTCAACGACTCTGTCACCAAATCAAAGTTCGACAACCTTTACGGTTGCCGCGAATCCCTCATCGACGGTATCAAGCGTGCTACCGACGTGATGATTTCTGGAAAAGTTGGCGTCGTTTGTGGATACGGCGATGTTGGCAAAGGATGCGCTCAAGCGCTCCGTGCCCAAGGTGCTCAGGTTGTAGTCACCGAAATTGACCCCATCTGTGCGCTCCAAGCGGCTATGGAAGGCTTCCGCGTCCTCCCAATCGAAGACACTCTCGGTTGGGGCGACATCTACGTCACCACCACTGGTAACTTCGACATCATCCGCGCCGAGCACATGGAGAACATGAAAGATCAGGCGATCGTTTGTAACATCGGTCACTTCGACAACGAAATCCAAGTCGACAAAATGGAAAAACTCGACGGCGTGCAAAAGCTCAACATTAAGCCCCAAGTTGATAAGTATACGTTCCAGGCCGGCAACAGCATCTACCTCCTCGCGGAAGGACGCCTCGTCAACCTTGGTTGTGCAACAGGACACCCAAGCTTCGTTATGAGTAACAGCTTCACAAACCAGACCCTTGCGCAAATCGCCCTCTGGGAAACACGCGAGACTCGTGAAATCGGCGTTGAAGTTCTTTCCAAAGAACTCGACGAAGAAGTAGCGCGTCTCCACCTCGAAAAGATCGGTTGTAAGCTCACCGAACTCACTCCCGAGCAAGCTGCTTACATCGACGTCAAAGTCGAAGGCCCATACAAGCCTGAGGCTTACCGTTACTAAAAACGAATAAAATACTTCTATCAAAAGCCGAATCCTTCAAAAAAAGGGGTTCGGCTTTTTTATTGTCTGTCTTCGGGGAATGGGATGATTGACCTGAGTCGTTGATTATCTAATGTAGATCCATGAATCAGATTGAGTTGAGTGCTTGGGCACAGGAAGTCATTGCCCGTTATGAAAGTGGGATTGGGGGGTGTTTTTTACTGCATGGAAATGTCAGTGACCGCGTCGTCCTTCCCGAAGGGGTTGGTGTTTCTGCTAAAGAGGCTTCATTTGGCTCGCTCAAAGATTATCTCCAAGATGTGCTCCTTCCTCGCTTTGAAGTGATCATTACTTATGGGCTTGGGCAGGGGATTCGGGTCGAACGTGGTGGGAAGATCTTTTCGCAATGGAAGTCAGCCCAAGAAGGTAATTATCCTGCTAGACCACTTGAGGCCGTTCGTTTCATCAATGAATACCTCCTCTACCTCCGCAACGCGAAAACTTTGGGTGCCGATAAAGCGAACACCGAGGAAGGCCGTGTCGTGGTTCCGCGTGTGGCGATTATCATCCGTGATGCGCACCTCATTGTGCCTGCAATTCCCAATGCTCTGAACTATGATTTGAATGCACTCGCGTCCGTGATGCGCGGTTGGGCGAGCGAGGTTTCTTTGCACGAATACGGGCAGGCTGCCTTTCTCATTGCCGAACAAAAGAACGGAGTACACCCACTTATTTCCGAATCGAACCGTGTCAGCGCGGTGGAAGTCCCGCTTCCCGGTACTGCTGAAATTAAAGAAGGCTTGAACGTCCTCAGTCAGAAATGTGGTGCGGCGTTAGTGTCTTTTGATGGTGATTTAACTAAGCCTGCTGAGCGTCTCCGTGGGGCGACAATGGGTGCGATTGAACGCCTCTTGAAACGCTTTACTTATGAGGGCCAGCGTCTCGAAGGTCGTGACCTGAACGAACTTAAAAAACAACTCGTCGAGGAGGACTGCGGGGGCTTGATTGGCTTTGTCGAACCCGACCGAAACCTTGATGATGTGATTGGTCTCGATGGCGTTAAGAAGTGGCTCAAGCAAGACCTCGCTCTCTGGGAGCAGGACGAAGAAGAGGCAATGCCAATGGGGTATCTCTTCTGCGGTCCCGTCGGAACCGGAAAAACCTACCTCGCTGAATGTCTAGCTGGTGAAGCTGGGGTTCCCGTTGTTACTTTGAAAAACTTCCGTGACCGCTGGGTTGGGAGCACCGAGGCCAACCTCGAAAAAATCTTCAACCTGCTCCACGCGCTTGGACGTTGTATCGTCTTTGTCGATGAAGCTGACCAAGCTCTAGGCAAACGTAACTCTAGCAGTGGTGACTCGGGCGTTGGGAGTCGGGTATACTCGATGATGGCGAAGGAAATGTCGAACACACGGAATCGTGGCAAGCTCCTCTGGGTTCTCGCTTCAAGCCGTCCAGACTTGATCGAAGTGGATCTCAAACGCCCCGGCCGGATTGACGTGAAGCTACCCCTCTTTCCTTCCACTGACGCGGAAGAGGCCTTCACTTTATTACGTGCGCTGTGCAAAAAGTCAGGAGTAGATGTCCCTAAAGAAGCAGCGGGAGAACTTCTTAACCTCATGCCTGAGCTTCTTACGCCTGGCTCTGCGGAGGCCATAGCAGTCAAGACCTACCGCGTGATGCGAGCTGACCCACAGTTGGAGCTTAATGGGGTGCAGGCACTCAAATCCTGTCTCGAAAGCTATCGGCCACCGATCTCTCCTGAGGTGATCAAATTGCAAATGATGCTCGCCGCAGAGGAGGCAACGGATGAAACATTCGTCCCTGCCGACGTTCGCAAAATCCTCGATGTGAAAATTTAACTGAAATAGGGGCAATGTATCTGGCACAGGAACTCATTCGGAAAAAACGAGACGGTGAGCCTCTTTCCGCTGATGAAATTTCATGGCTGTCCCAAGGGATCGGCAATGGCTCGGTGAGCGAAGGGCAAATTGCCGCCTTTGCAATGGCCGTTTATTTCAAAGGGATGAGTATCGATGAACGCGTCGCGCTGACCCTCGGGATGCGTGACTCGGGGACAGTTCTGAGCTGGGATGATTTATCTTTGGATGGGCCTATCGTTGATAAGCACTCCACGGGTGGGGTGGGAGACTGTGTGAGCTTGATTCTAGGACCACTTATCGCGGCTTGTGGCGGCTACGTTCCGATGATTTCCGGCCGGGGTCTTGGTCATACTGGCGGGACGTTGGATAAGTTAGAAGCAATTCCCGGTTACTCGGTCGTGCCAGATGAAGCGACTTTTCGGCGTGTGGTTAAAGACGTAGGCGTGGCGATTGTTGGGCAAACGGAGGCCTTAGCTCCAGCGGATAAGCGCTTCTACGCAACGCGCGATGTGACGGCGACGGTGGAGTCGATTGATTTGATTACGGCCTCCATCCTTTCAAAGAAACTGGCAGCTGGATTAGATGCTTTGGTGATGGATGTGAAGGTCGGAAGTGGTGCTTTCATGCCGACTTATGAGGCTTCCAAAGAGCTTGCGCAAAGTATCGTGAATGTGTCCAACGGAGCGGGGGTGAAAACCCGTGCCTTGCTTACCGACATGAACCAGCCTCTTGCGAACAGTGCTGGCAATGCGACGGAGGTGCGTGAGGTGATTGAATTCCTCACGGGTAGAAAGCAAAACGCACGCCTTAAGGAGGTGACCTTAGCCCTTTGTTCAGAGATGCTGCTTCTAGGAAAGCTAGCGAACGATCAAGCGGAGGCGACCGATAAATTAGAGTCTGCCTTAAATTCAGGTAAAGCAGCCGAGGTCTTTGCAGAAATGATACACGCTTTGGGTGGACCGAGTGATTTACTTGAGGATGCGCGGGCTCATTTACCGCAGAGTGCGGTTGTGAAGCCTGTCTTCGCGGATGAAACAGATTTTGGAAAAGTCCTCACCGCCGTTGATGCTCGATCACTTGGCATTGCGGTGGTGGAGCTGGGTGGTGGGCGCCGTCAGGCGGAAGACGCTATCGATCATGCGGTGGGATTGAGTGAGATCGCCCCACTTGGAACTCAGCTGGCAGGAGGTATTCCCTTAGCGATGATTGGGGCCACTGATGAAGGCTCATGGCAAGCAGCAGCGCAGAGGGTCAGAGAGGCGTTTAGCTGTGGATCGAGAGAAGATTTCCAGACCACTTCGCCCGTCTGTGAAGTAATCAGTTAGAGCGATCCCTTTAATATGAAAAAGCTAGCGCCCGAGAAGGCTAGTTTTGATAAAGGGTGGTTTGAGGATGTGTCTAACCTTTGTTCCTGACAAAAGTTAGGTTTTGTTAGCCTTTTTTACCGGTTTCGACGTTGATTGTGATTAAGTGGCTTTGCCAAGGTCACAGGGGTGGTGTTTTTCCGTTAGGATCTTTATGGGTTTATAGTAAGTTAGTTGCAACTGTTTCGCATGAGGCCTCATTGGCGGGATAGGCGAAGTGTGCGCTGAAGTAACTCACCTCACGTAAATACGTTATTGTATGGAAGCCTTCTAACAACATAATCAATGTTCTACAGAAATAGCAATATTATGAAGCGAACAAACAAATTAACATTCCTCCTTACTGCGTGCATGCTGCCAATGTCCGCTAATGCCGTTCTCGTCAGCATTGACAATTTTGCCGCGAACTCTACGGGTTCCTCGGGATTCACTGTCACCCTCGCTACCGTAGGCACGACGAAGACCTTTACCTTTACTCAAACCGGAGATCTTGACGGGCAAGGGATTGCTGATGATACACTGAGCTTTGATCTGGTCTACGAAGCCTACACCGGTTCAACCTATGATGCCGTCTCTGGCGATGTGACTCTAGGGGTTCCTTCTACCCCGAATACTAACAACATTAACTGGCATAATAACACATTTGTCGCTGGTAACACGCTATCGTTCGAGATCGCAAACATTATGTATACCGATGGTGAGAGTGATGGGGCGGCTTCGTTCAATGGATTTACCGCTATTCAGCCGAGTAACTATCCTGCTGCGATTGCTGGCGACGTTGATTACTATGTCGGAACAACTGGGGCGACTACCGTCACAGGTGATCCTACCTTCCAGGCCAGTCTTACGTCAAATGGGACAAGTCCCACACTTTTCTTTACGGCTGCTGATGGTCCCGTTCGCTTGCGGAACGTAGACTTTAGCTTTGATATTGCACTCGTTCCCGAGCCATCCTCAGTCCTTCTTCTCGGATTGGGGATGACTGGATTCCTCGTCCGTCGTCGCGCCTAAAAACGGTTGCATAGTTTTTAGATTATTCTGATCTTTAATCCCCGAACGGCCTCCATGCTGTGCGGGGATTTTTTTTCCCAACCTGTCTTAGACTTTATCTATGGAACATAGCCTTCTAAGCATACGGGCTTGTTTTTAAACGTTAGGCTGGAAAGCCAACGCTCCCTATTTAGCTACTAGAGCGGAGTTTATCAGCTTCTTTACCGAAGACGGGTTTGGCTTGGCAGAGGTTTTGCCAGCCGGGGAAGTTCCACTTGTTAGGGAAGTCGCGGCATTGTTGGGGTTTGACGTCGTTGATGCGGCAGGAGTCGCCGTCGAGCATGCTACATTCGTGGTTGGGCTTTTCGATGAGGGAAAGCCCGTCGCGGTTCATGCGGAGACGCGTGGAGTTGGCGATGAATTCCTCAAGGGGAATCTTGAGGAAGGCCGCAATTTTCTCGATTTCCTCGTCGGTGACTTTGACGTCTCCGGGCCATTTACAACAGGCCGTGCAACGCTGGCAGACGTAGTAGGGGTCGCCTTTCACGAGGATTAAGATGGGAGAGGGGCTAGGAATGATTCCTAGTAGCCGCTGTTGTAGTAGTTACCTACGGTGCGGACAAAACTGTTCCATTTAGCGCCTGGCTTGCCGTTGGTCATGAGAAAGTGAGGGCAATTTTTATTTGGTGGATTCTTTCCCCAGCGCGGCCAGTGGTAGTGTGGCTTGACGTTGCGGAGGGGGATGTTGTGCTTTTTCATGAGATAAGCAGTGAGTTTGGCGGTGCGGTCCATCGTGACTGCGCGGCTGTTGCCAGGGTGCTCGCACATTTCGATTCCGATACTGTAGTGGTTACCAGGGCCATCGTGGTCGGCGTGGTTTCCTTGCTCGGTTGTGGGAAGGTGTTGAATAGCGACGTTTTCGTCAGTGGTGAAGTGCCATGAAATACGGCCTAGTTTTCCTCGGTTTAAAGCGAGAGAGTGGCGGTAGGCGTCTGCTCCTTTGCTCCAGTTTTGGGTGGAGTGGATGGTAATGTAACGGGGGTTCATACTCCGACCGTTACGGCCACGAGCACTGCGGGGCATGTATTTGGTTTGGAGATTGATGCCGGTTTTTAAGTTTGTCCGGCCTGAAGTTGAGGGTCTGTAGCTGTTGGTCGCGGGGCGGTTGGTGGAGGTTCGACTGGGGGTGTAGGAGGATACGTTGCCTGAGTAAGGAGTCGACGGCTGTGCGTAGTTGCCTGGGTAACGGCGTGAAATAACGTCAGGCTCGGGGGTGAGTGCGCAGTAGGTCAGGAGGATGCATGAGCCTGCGGCAAGTAAGGGGGAGAGTGCTTTAATATTCATGTGGAGTAAGACTTATCATGCAGGGGGCATATTCAAAAGAATTAAGTCTCGGGTGGGCTAGGCTTCGTTACTGTTAAAAGAGGTTAGTGATGATTGGTTCTTCTGGTGCTTTAATGACAAGAACCTCGTTAGTTAACGGGTGGGTGAAGCTGATGCTGTGGGCTTGAAGGAGCATGCGGGTTCCAGTGCCGAGTTGTTGACCGATTTGATCTGAGGCTTCGATTCCAGCGTAGCGGTAATCGCCGACAATGGGGTGTCCGGCATGGAGGAGATGGCGGCGGATTTGGTGATAACGTCCGGTGTGCAAAGTGGCTTCGAGTAGGGTGAGCTTGTTTTCCGGATTCGTTTTCAAGACGCGAAAGCTGGTATGGGCATCTTTGAGGGGGGCGGATTCGTTTTTTTTGAGCGGCTCTCGGCAGTCCCATTCGTTGTCTTGAGGGAAGGCGTTGATGACGGCGTGATAGTTTTTTTGAACTTGGCGTTGCTCGAAAAGGCGTTGGACTTGAGCGGATACTTTCTTATCGAGTCCAAAGAGGAGGACGCCGCAGGTGGGTCGGTCGAGGCGATGGATGTTGTAAATGTGTTGCCCGAGCTGGTCGCGGAGGATTTTCAGGCAAACAAGGTGATCTTCCTCGGGGATATCTGCGGGGTGAGTGAGATGTCCTGCTGGCTTGTTGATGGCAATGAGCTGTTCATCTTGGTAGAGAGTGTCGAGGGGGAGGGGAGGCATAGAAGTTGTTATGGGTGGATTGGCAAAGGGCTTGTTCTGATGAGAAGGGTGTCCATTGGTGGCAAGTCTGAGGTCATCATAATTGGGGGCTGAAGTCGAGAGGTGCGATGAAAATTAAGATGTCTTTAACGAAAATACTCTTAATCCTTAGCTTAGATTTACTTTTTCTTTTGTGAGTTTCTTATCCCTGCAATTATCTTTATCACAATTGGATACGATGGAGGGCGCTCTAGTTGTTAACAGCTTGCTCTCACGCATTGTTTAAAAAAAGTTTGCGTTTGTCCACAGGCATGGTCTTTACTCCCATCTTCGCATAGGTGAGCTTTGCGTTTTTTGAATAGAACAATGAATATAAAAAAACAGAATGTGTTAGTGAAGGTTGTTTCCTTCCTTTTCCTGATGACTGGTCTGGCTTTTGCTCAAGAGGCTGAAGCTGCTCCAACTTTAGATACTGGCGATACCGCTTGGATGATTACGGCCACCTTGTTGGTCCTTTTGATGACTCTTCCAGGCTTGGCACTCTTTTATGGAGGATTAGTTCGCGCGAAGAACGTCCTCTCGGTGCTGATGCACTGCTACGCGATTGCGGCACTAGCTTCCGTGATGTGGGCGGTCGGCCTTTATAGCCTCGCCTTTGGTGAGGTTGGAAATGGCTGGGTTGGAGGATTGGGAAAGATATTTCTCAAAGGAGTCGGCATGGATAGCCTTACCGGAACGATTCCGGAGACTGTATTTGTAATTTTTCAAATGACTTTTGCAATCATTACTCCGGGCTTGATTGTCGGTGCCTTTGTGGAGCGAATGAAATTTGCCGCGGTGATGGTCTTTACCGCTTTGTGGTTGGTCGTTGTTTATGCTCCTGCCGTTCACTGGGTATGGGGTGGTGGAATTATGGCGCAGTGGGGGGCAATTGACCTCGCAGGTGGAATCGTTGTTCACGCAACGGCTGGTGTCTCGGCACTTGTCCTAGCCAAGATGATTGGCCCTCGTAAAGGTTTCCCTACTCACCTTAAGCCACCGCACAGCCCAGGTTTGGTGATGATTGGAGCTTCTTTACTTTGGGTTGGTTGGTTTGGATTCAATGCGGGTAGCCAAGGTGGCGCCAACGCCGCAGCCGGAATGACGATGCTCGTTACTCATCTTTCAGCAGCGACGGCGGCTTTGGTTTGGTGTGTTGTTGAGCGTCTCAAAACGGGCAAAACCGGTGTCGTAGGAATTGCAACAGGAATGGTCGCTGGATTGGCAACCATTACTCCGGCTTCTGGTAATGTAGGGCCGATGGGCGCAATTATTATCGGAGCTTCTGCTGGTGTCGTTTGTTACTTTATGTGTGGAATCGTTCGGAAGGGTCTTAATATTGATGACTCCTTGGACGTCTTCGCGGTGCACGGTGTGGGTGGTATTTTAGGAACGCTCCTTGTGGCTGTTCTTGGTGCAGAGGGTGTCTTTGGTGGCCTTGGTCTCGGGACTGATCCAGCAACAGGTGAAACCTTTACGATGGGTGCTCAACTTTGGGTGCAGGTGAAGTGCCTTCTCATTACCTGTGTGTGGTCTGCCATTGCTACGGTGATCATCGTTTACATTACGAAAGCGATTGTTGGCTTCCGAGTTGACGAAGAGACTGAATATACTGGCCTCGACCTTGCTGAGCACGGTGAGGAGTCCTACAGCTCTGAGAACTAAGCCGAGCTTACTAATAAATTTCAAAGCCGACTTTCTCCAGCTGGAGGAAGTCGGTTTTTTTGTTCTGTTTACTAGTAGTGGGAAAAGAAAAACCCCGTCATTTTTGAATGACGGGGTTTAGAAAAAGATGGTGCGCAATACTGGATTTGAACCAGTGACCTCTGCCATGTCAAGGCATTGCTCTACCACTGAGCTAATCGCGCGATTTGTTTTGATTTATGTCCGCTATCACTAGCGGACGGGCGCGAACTATAAGCAGATCCTTGGGCAGATGCAAATTTTTTTAGCATGGTTTTTTTATTCATAGTGGGGTATGGGTTTTGGCGTGTCTGCGGAGAAAATAACGACAAAGTTCCTTGAGTTTGGAAGTGCGGATGAGCCGGTTTCTTTGGCCAATGGGGCAGAGCTTCCAGGGGTGCGCTTGGCGTATGAGACGTGGGGAGAGCTTGCAGAGGATCGAAAGAACGCAGTGTTGATCTTTCACGCGCTTTCAGGTGCGCATCACGTTGCAGGCGTGGCGGAAGGGGTTGAGCTTCCCGGTAATCTCTGGAAGGAAGAACTCAATGCGGGATGGTGGGATGATTTCGTGGGGCCAGGAAAGGCGATCGATACGGAGAAGTTTTTTGTCATTTGTTTCAACTATCTAGGTGGTTGCTACGGCTCAACGGGGCCGAATTTAACAGACGTGCGCACGGGTAAACCTTTCGGGGCGAGCTTTCCGCAGGTCAATGTGGCGGATCAGGCGCAAATGGCCGTTCTTTTGATGGATCACTTTAGGATCGATAAATGGCACGCCGTTGTCGGGCCGTCGGTTGGTGGTTTATGTGCGTTGACATTCGCGACGAATTTTCCGGACCGCGTCGAACGAGTGATCTCGGTGGCGAGTGGCTTTAAGACGACGGTATTGAATCGTTTGATTCTCTTTGAGCAGATTTTAGCGATCGAGAACGATCAGCATTTCAACGGAGGAGACTATTATGATGGCGAGCGTCCTGACTATGGCTTGGCCTTGGCGCGGATGATTTCACACAAGACCTTTGTCCATCTTGACGCAATCGAAAAGCGGGCACGCCAAGACGTGATTCAGCAATCCGATAGCTTATCTTGGTATCGGGTGCAGGATCAGTTTCAGAGCTACATGCTCCATCAGGGGAAGAAGTTTGTGCGACGGTTCGACGCGAACACCTACCTTCGTATTATAGACATGTGGTCCCGCTACGACGCGGTGCAAGAAGGTGGTGCGGAATCTGAGTTAGAGCTGCTGAAAAAATGCGCAGATGCAGGACAGCGGTTCCTAGTCTTCTCGATCGATTCCGACTTTTGCTTCTATCCAGAAGAGCAGCAAGAGCTCGTGAACCACCTAGAGAAGGCAGAAGTGAAAACAATTCATATCACGGTGCATTCCGATAAAGGTCATGACTCCTTCTTGCTCGACTCGGAACTCTATATTCCCCATCTCAAACAGATGATGGAAAGTTAGACAACTTGACATTATTACCGATTAACGAGATACTAACGGTATTGAAAAAGAAAAATCACAACCCTCAGTCCAAACCGATTCCAGCTCCGCCGAAACAGAGCTGGATCAAATTGTTGGGCAGTTGGGAGAACTTCCAGAAAGATGCCGAGGCCTCAGTTGGCAGGCGGCTAGAAACATTTACGCTGAAAGCCTCCGAGATCTCAGTCCAGAATACAGTTCTTTTGCAGAGAGGCTAGAGCTTCTTGAAGACGAGAACTTGTCCGCTTTCCGAGGTGGTGATGAGCACGTCAATTTTCGCTTCTTGGCGGATGATGATGATGAAATGCGAATCTATAAAATCACACATAGTGATCAATTTGGATGCCGAGTTTTGTTTGATCCTTTTGATCCAGAGTTGACGGGGAAGAACTTCATCGCGCAGGGGAATGATTGCCCGTGGTTTTATTTGCGTCGATGGCAGTTACTCAATGAACTGAGTAATTATCAAACACGCTTTGAGGGGATTATTTCTGCTGAGCGGAAAAATTGGTTGCCGAGGATTTGTATTAGCCAGCCTTATGTTGCTGGTGGAACTCCAACAGAGCGTGAAATTGAAATGGCTTTTAGAGGTTTTGACTATTTGAAGGTCAGTGATGGCGCTTATTATAATGCTGGGGATGGAATCTTACTCAGTGATGCCTACCCTCGAAATATCAGAATATGGAATGAGGTGCCCGTGCCATTCGACGCTATCGCTTCTGAGCCAGAAGGTCGAGCTTTAGAGTGGATTTCTGAAAAGTTGAGCTTCTAGGGGTTTCTAGCTTCGATTTTCTTGATTAGCTTGAGGGCGTAAATCAGGGGGAAGAGGCAGATGATGCCAAAGGAGCAATCGATGAGTTGCCAGTAGAAGGGGATGCCTCGGATTGGGCCTGCGATGAAGGCGAGGGGCAGGACGCCTAGTGAGGCAACGATCCCCATTGTGAGGACGCCTTGGTAGCGGACGGGTTCACGATAGGGGAGGATGAAAAAGAGGGCGATGACGAGGTGGCCAAAGGCCAGCCAGTCAGTTCCGTAGGCGATGAAATGGTGGTCGCGGTAGGTTAAGTCGAGCCCTTCGCGGACACGAAGAATCCAATGGGTGAGTCCGCTGTGGTCGTTGGGATTGAGCGATCCTTCTGCACCGACAAAGAACTTAGCAAGGAGGTTGAGTTCCCAAAGAAGAGGGAAGGCGGTTAGTCCGCTGATGACGAGCCCAAAGACAATAAAGGCAATGGTGAGGCGAACTTTTTTCAAAGGAGTCCAGCTACTCATGATCGTGATGCGGTTGAGTTAGTGAATGTCGTATTCTTCGCCAGGGACGGGGATGATGACCTCGGCCTCGGGGAGTTGTTCGTTGAGTTCGTCTTTGAACCATTGGGCGGCCAAGGGGTCACCGTGGACAAGGAAGACGCGGCGGGGGTTCACCTTGAGTGCGTAGTCGAGGAGTTCGTCACGGTTGGCGTGGCCGCTGAAGTCGTATTCTTCGATGCGGCAGTTAAGCTGCTCGGGGTTGGAGCTTTTGGTGAGCTTGATCGTGTCTCCAGTGTTGGCGCGGCGAATGGCGGCGGCAGGGGAGTCGGGGTCGGCGTAACCGACAAAGAGGATCGCGTTTTTTGGATTCTGAATGAAGCCTTTCGCGAAGTTGTTTGAGACAGTGTGCTCGCTCATCATCCCGCTCGAGAGGGCGAAGATGGCACCGGGTTGACTCGTGATGGGCTTACGTTGTTCACCACGGCGTGGGCGGTGCTTGGTAGTCGCGAGATTCATGTCTTCAAAGATCTCAAAGCCGGGGATGCGGCGTGGGGTGTCATTGGCAAAACTGTCGTAGAGGACGGTCATCTTGGTGCTAAGGCCACCGATGTGGACGGGCGTTTTCTCGTCGAGTTCACCTGCCATTTTGGCCTCGTGAATCATGGTGAGAACTTCCTGTGTTTTGCCCATCGCGAAGACGGGGATGAGGACCGCACCACCGTCGTCAATGACCTCGCGGATTGCTTTGATGAGGCGTGCTTCTTCGACCTTGCGACCACCCACGGGGCTGGGCAGGGAGTTGCCGCGTGTTGTTTCCATGATGAGGGTGTCGACTTCTTCCTCGGGGAAACGAGCACCGGTGATGAGCGCTTGGTCGTTGAACTGGACGTCTCCGGTGTAGAAGATCTTTTGCCCTTGGGTTTCGATCATCACACCTGCGGAACCGAGAATGTGGCCCGCGTCGTGCATTGTGCAGAAAATGTTGGGGGCTGGTTCAAATTCGATGAGGTATTTGATCCCGTGCCAACGCTCCTGCATGCTGTCGAGTTCGCGATGAGTGTAGAGCGGGTATTCAGGGAGGCTGAGCTCAAGGCACTGGCTCGTCATCACGTTGACTGAGTTGTGCAAAATAGCGTCGGAGAGCATCGCTCCAGCGGGGGTGAAGAAAACGAGGGCTTGAGGTTGCTCCCTCATCAGGACAGGAAGAGTTCCAACGTGGTCGAGGTGGGAGTGGGTGACGATGACGCCGTCGAGCGCGTCCTCGGGGATGAGATCAAACTGAGGAACGGTGTCTTTGCCTGGGCGCTTTGGGTGCATCCCTGCATCAAGGACGAGTTTGCTCGATCCGGATTGGAGGAAAAAACTGCTCGATCCGATTTCCGCGTGGCGGGTCAGGGCTTGGAAGGTGAGGATATCTTCAGACACAAAGCTTCAATATCCCTTTAAGCAGTGGCAAAGAAGCTTAAACTCACTATTTTCAGACCAGTTTTGCAGTAAGTGAGAGCGTTTTTTGACTAGACAAGAGCGTGGGAGTAGGGTAATTAATCCGCCCCCGATAAAAAAGTGGCAGCGTAGCTCAGGGGTAGAGCAGAGGACTCATAAGCCTTTTGTCGGTGGTTCAATTCCACCCGTTGCTACCAACTCTTTTTGGCCTTCGACCCGTTGGCCGTTTCCCAGTCTCCTTGAAAATAGGAGACTGGGATTTTTTTTTAGCACCCTGTGTAATTCCCCTGATAAAGTCATCTTGGAATTTGATTCTTGGAATTTGTGTTTTTGGGTTTTTACTGCGGGGGTGATTTTAGGGACTTATATTCATGATTTGGATCCAGTGATTTTTCAGGTTTGGGGGAAGTTGGCTTTGCGTTGGTATGGGCTGTCTTACCTGCTCGCTTTTGTGGTGGGTTTCTTTGTCCTGCGCTCGCTTTCTCGGCGTGACCTGTGGGTAGTGAAAGAGGCTCAGATTTCAGATTTTTTGACTTATGCGGCGGTCTTTGGGGTTTTTCTAGGGGGGCGTTTGGGGCATTTCTTTTTCTATACAATTCCTGAGGAAGGCTGGGGAGTTTGGGCGGATGATCCGTTCTTGCCGTTGAAGGTGTGGGAGGGGGGCATGGCGAGCCATGGGGGCTTTTTGGGACTGTTTTTCTTTACCCTTTATTTTGCGTGGCGAAATAAGCTGTCTTGGCCCGCGGTGGGAGACGGGCTTTGTGTGGCGGCTCCTTTGGGATTGTTCTTAGGACGGATGGCGAACTTTATTAATGGCGAACTCTATGGGCGTCCGGTAGCGGATGCGGCTTGGGGGGAGAAGTGGGGCGTGAAATTCCCAAATGCGCTGTGGAATAATGGGCAACTTTCAGATGCGTTGGATTCGGCGGCTCAGGTGAGTGAGAGGGCGGGGGCGTTGCAGGGGGCTACAGAGGTGTCACTATCGCAGAAGTTTGAGCCATTGTTGGCTATCTCGCGGGAGGAGCCTGCGGTGTTGGAGGCTTTGGGTGAGTATTTGCAGCCTCGGCATTGTTCTCAGCTCTATGAGGGGATTTTAGAGGGTCTGCTTCTTTTTGGGATTCTTTATGCGGTAAGGGTATTGTGGAAGAAGGCTCCGCACGGGGTGATTACGGGGGGCTTTTTTGTCTTCTATGCGGGGTTCCGTATTTTTGTGGAGAATTTCCGCGAGCCTGATTCGGATTTAGTTTTCGGGGAGATGATGACGAAGGGGCAGTTCTACTCGCTCTTTATGATTCTGATTGGGGTAGGATTTTGGATCTGGGCTTTTATGAAGAGTGATAAAAGAGTTCAGAGCTAGACGTGAAAAAACGCAGGGCCTTTTTTAGGGGCGGCTGCGTTTTTTGGAAGAAGGAGAGAGACTCGATTTACTCTTCGATGTATTTTTCGTGGCTGTGCTTTTTGAGATCCTTGAGTTTTTGGAGGACTGCTTTGGCAGCAGCGTCGTCTTTTTTGAGATAGGCGATTTCGAGTTCGCAGAGTTGCGCGTATCCTTCGGCGATGAGCTTACGGTAGTCGGCGCTGGCGAGCGTTTTCGAGGCTTCGTCTTTCATGTTGGCGAAAATGGCCGGCTCGTGCTTGAGGCCAGCAATCATAGCTTTTTGTGCGGTGCGGGCGGCGGCGACTTTGGCTTCCCAGTCACCGTCGTCAAGGCGGCGGAGGCTTTTGAGGGCGGAGGAGGCTTCGTCCATGGTTTCACCGAGGGGGGTGACGTCTTCAGCATTGAGGGGGCTGAGGAGAGAGAATCCGATGAGGGCGGTGATTTTGAGGAGGTTTGTTTTTTTCATTGTTCTAGATTTACTGGGTAAAGATACGTGGATGTTAGGGGAGAGATTTCAGAGTTTGAAGAGATTTTTTTAAGCGTTTTTGTGGTTTGGCTATTTCTTTTTGCGATAGGCTTCGTCGCGTTTTTGACGGAGGTGTTCAAAGTAACGGAGGCGAGCTGCTTGGTCGGGGTCTTGGCTTTTGTTGACGAAGGGGTTGTTGTCACCGAGCGAAGCCCAGGGACCCATTTTTGGGACTTGGGCGAATTCGATGAAGCGCCAGTCGACTTTGGCTCCAGATTTGAGTTTGAGGTAGTCGCGGATGGCGGGGGAGAGGTCGATGCCTGCTCCGCCGTTCTTTTTAGTCTGTGGTTTCGCGGTGCCGAAGACGTAGCGGTAGTCGTCAGTGCTGAAGGGGCCGCAGTCTTCCCATTGGGCATAGCAGGATTTCCCTCGGTAGACGATGTGGACCCAGCGGCCTTTGCAGACGGTGGTGCCGGGTTTGATGAAAGTGCGTTTGAACCAGGGGATGTAGCGGGCGGCGGTGGCTTTGTGGGTACGGTGGTTGAGGACGTCGTTGTAGGGGAGTGCGATGTAAAAGGGGTTTTGTCTTGGAGTGAACGCGCGGGGGACGAGGCCGTTGCGAGCTGCTGGGTTGGGGTTGTCAAAGCCGCCGAAGTTTTTTTGCCATTGGGTGTCCCAAGAGGAGGCGTTGTTAGGGGTGGGGTTATTAGCGGTGGGTTGTTCACCAACCCAAAAGATGGTGGAGGTGATGTTGCGGTGCCAGATGTAGTGGACGTGTTGGTAGTCTTTTGGGTTGGCAGGTGCGGGTGCGTTCTTGTTTTTAGTAGGAATGACGACTTTAGGACCGTATGGGGAGATCGAGTTCTGGGCGTGAAGACTGGACGCGAGAATACTGAGTGCGCTGAGAATGACGAGGCTTCGTAATGACTTGGTGAGACCTGTGTTCAGGTGGTTGTTTTTTGTGGGGGACATGGGGGTGTTTGGGGGGCGTAAAGGTTAACGAGTAAGGAGATCGTGCGACTTCTTTAAATGAGGGCCGAGGGGGGAGTCCAGTGCTTTTTGCCAATCGGCGGCGGTGTCGATGATGGGGAGCTCTGGAAGAGGAGTAATGGTGGAGCTGTTTTGAGCGGGAGATTGGTGGTGGGCTTCAAGGTAAGGATGGGCGGGTTTGTTGCTAGCGAGACCGTGGAGGCTGGGATTTTGAGGGCTAAGGAGGGCAAAAGCGGTGTGAATCCAGCGGCTGGAGAGTTCAAGACAGTGGGTGCCAATGAGGGCGACTTTTTTGTGGCTCTGGAGTCCTTGACCGAGGAGCTGGGGGATTGATTCGTGGTGGAGAAAGGTGAGGGGTGTTTTTAGCCAGTGGGGGTTCTCGTTAATGAGGGGCGTGAGCCATTGGCGAATGGGGGCTTCGTCGTTGGTTTTGGGGTAGGTGATCCAGACGCTGGTGTCTTGAAGTCCTGAGAGCTGGCGGATAAGGGTGCGGAGGCTGGCTCGGTAGATTAGGGTGGCCTTAGGGGCACCGATTTCTTTGACCAGCTGGGGTTTGACGGCTCCAGGGATCGGGTTTTCGACCTGGATGATGAGAAGTCGTGTCTCAGCTGGGGGGAGCATCGGGAGTAGGAGAAGATTAGATGTCGTCGGTGTTCACGCCGAGGAGATCAAGGAGGCGCTGGAGGTCGTCGTTACCGTAGTATTCAATTTCGATGCGGCCTTTTTTATCGTTGTGTTTGAGGAGGACGCGGGTGGAGAGTTCTTCTTCGAGCTTGGTCTGAATTGCTTGAATGAGTGGGGTTTGACTGGTTGGTTCGGCTGCTTTTTTACCAGTAGAGGGATTTCGTTTTTTGTGGAAATCTTGGACGAGTTTTTCGGTGGCACGGACGGTGAGGGTTCCGTTGATGACGCTTTGCGCGGCGGCTTTTTGGGCAGTGGGTTCTTTAAGTCCGAGGATCGCTTTGGCGTGCCCCATACTGAGTTTGCGGCTAGAGACGAGGGATTGGACATCTTCGTGCAAGTCGAGGAGGCGCATCGCGTTGGCGACGCTGGCGCGGGCTTTGCCGACGCGTTTGGCAATCTCGTCTTGTTTAAGAAGGAACTCAGTGGAGAGGCGGACGTAACCGAGCGCTTCTTCCATGGGGTTGAGGTCTTGGCGCTGAAGGTTCTCGATGAGAGCCATTTCGAGGACGTCTTGGTCACTGGCTTGGCGGACGATGATCGGGACTGTATCGAGTCCGAGCTGAGTGGAGGCGCGCCAACGGCGTTCGCCGGCGATGAGCTCGTATTTGGTGATGTCTTTGGCCTTGGGTCGGACGATGAGGGGCTGGATGATCCCGTGTTGACGGATCGATTCCATGAGGTCGGTGAGTTCTTCTTCGAGGAACTGACGGCGCGGTTGGAGGTCGCTGGGGACGATTTTGTCGAGCGGAACTTGCTGTACTTGGTTTTCGGCAGAAGGGGCAGAGGCTTCAGTGCTAGTTGGATTGCTGCTGACGCTGGGGTTGGGGGAGTCGGAAGAAGTTGATGAAGCGGGCTCTCTCTTGCCGATGAGGGCACCGAGTCCTTTTCCGAGTGGGTTCTTTTTAGCCATGAGGGAGAATTTATGGCTAGTGTGAGAGTTATTGAAAAGAGGATTTTTTAAATTTATGGGATAAAATTAATAAGGGTTGAGGGAATGTTAAGGTCTGGGCTGGCATGGAGGCTTGACGCAGGCTTGATTAGTGCGGATAAGTGCCTGACTTATGATTAGTGTATTTAATGCCCCCGTTTGGACAACTCTGTTTTTATGGAGCCTGTTGGTCTCTGATGTTTTGGGGCAGGGAGGATCAACGATGTCCCAACGTGCTGCCTTGAGTCCGCAAATTGCGGCAGCGGCTCAGAGTGCGGTGCAGGGGATTATGGATGAGGTTGTTAAGGGGAATCTGAAGCCTACTTTGGATCTGATGCATCCCTTATGGAAAAAGAAGGCGGCCAAGCGGATCGGAGGAATGGATCGGCTTGAGATACAGATGGATCAGGCATTGGCTGAGATGCGTAAGAAGGGAATCACGATTTTGTCCTCGAAAGCGGGAGAGGCACGGTCGGGGTTTGAAGTTTGGGAGGAAGCTGAAAAGAAGATTGTGAACGGACGAGAGGTCGAAACAGGGCGAATGAAGTTTCGAGACTGGCTTGTTTTTGTTCCGACGACGACCCGTTACCGAGTGATCAATCCGAAGACACAGAAGGCAATGGTGATAGAGAAAAATAGTTTTCTTTTAGCGATCACGACCAAGGGGAAGCCGGGTTGGACTTTTATTGATGGTGCGGAGATCACTGGGAAACAGATGCGGACTTTATTTCCAAATTTACCAGCTAAAGAAGCGGAATTGAGATTGCCCAAGAAGGGTGGTCGGGTCATTGAGTAATTGAAATCAGATTCAAGTATCATGAGTAAGGATGGAAAAAAGCGAACGCCCGAAGAGAAGCGTTTAAAGAAGATTGAAAAGCTCAAGAAGCGCGCCAAGAGTGAGTATTGCGAGGTGCGTAATTCACCAATTCACGGGAGTGGTGTTTATGCTGCGAAGGCGATTCCCTTTGACGTGAAGGTGATCGAGTATGTCGGCGAAAAGGTGGATAAAGAGGAGAGCGAGAAGCGGGCGTGGGCACAGATGGCACGTGCAGAGGAGACTGGCGAGGCGGGTGTTTATATTTTCACCTTATCCAAGAAGTGGGATGTTGACGGGAGCGTAGACTGGAATACGGCACGGCTGATTAATCATTCCTGTGACCCAAATTGCCAAGCGTGGATTGTTGGGAAGCGTATTGAGGTGCATTCTTTGCGGAAAATCAAAAAGGGGGAAGAGCTAAGCTTTGATTATGGATTCGATATCGAGAACTATAAAGATCACCCTTGCCTGTGTGGATCTAAAAAGTGCGTGGGCTATATTGTGAGTCAGGAGCAATGGCCAGAGCTGGAGGAGCGACTGGCTTCTCCGGATCATGGTGAGGAGGAGTAATCTTTATTTAGAAAATACGCAGAGCGATGGCAAAAAAAGAACGAGCGGATGCAATGGCCGTCGCGCAGGGGCTTTGTGAGGATATTGAAAAAGCAAAGCGCCTGATCATGGCGAGGCAAATTTTTTTAGGAACGGTAGCGGTAGAGAAATCTGGTGACCTTCTAGCTACGGAGAGTATTTTGCTACTGAAAGAGCAGGGGCGCTATGTGGGGCGAGGTGGCTTGAAGATGGAAGGCGCACTCAAGGGCTTTAAACTCGATGTGGAGGGCTTAGTTTGCCTTGATATTGGTTCTTCGACTGGGGGCTTTACAGATTGTTTACTTCAGCATGGAGCGCAGCGAGTGCATGCGATTGATGCGGGGACAAATCAGCTGGCTTGGAAATTGAGAAGCGATGAACGAGTGATCTCGCGTGAGAAGTTTAATGCACGCAACTTAAAGGAATCTGATTTAGGAGAACTCGTTGATTTGATCGTGATCGATGTTTCGTTTATTTCGCTAACGAAGATTCTACCGGCGGCAGAGAGTGTTCTTAAGCCAGGGGGAATGATTGTAGCCTTGGTCAAACCACAGTTCGAACTGTCGAGTTATGAAGTGGGCGAGGGAGGGATTGTGCGAGATCCAGAAATGCATCAAAAGGCTCTCAGAAAGGTGAAAGACTTTGTCGTCGATCAGCTGGAGCATCTGACTTGGTTAGACACAATCGACTCCCCAATCAAGGGAATGATGGGGAATTTTGAAATGCTTGGATTGTTAAAGAAACTCGACGAAGCGTAGGTTTTTATGATGTGGAGCACGGCAATGTATTGTCTATATTGTCACTGAGGGCGCAGTTATAGTAGTGCGTGTTTCAGAGAGCGTAAATGGGAGTTGTTTTATTTTATGCTGTTCTCTAAGATAGAGGACTACCTATGAATTCCATAAAAAAATCCAAATTAGTCGGTCTTACTCTGTTGAGTTTATTATTTTCGTTTAACGAGCTTTCAGGAGAGCTCATTCAAAAGGATAAAAATCCTGTCCAAGTGAGAATAAAGAGCCATTTCGAAAATCTTGATCAGCGATTTTTTGATGAGTTAGGAGTGCCAAAGATGAAAGGCGAGGAATTTCGAGTTCCTAGTATTACGGCTCGTTTAGGGCAGTCGGCTAAAATTGAGATTTTGAGAGAAATTATCTTACCTGATCTTGAGAAGAGAGAGAAGACGACTGATCTAGGATTGGTTTTGGAGGTGAAGGTTACTCAGAATGCAAAGGGGGCATTACATGCGAAGGGAATGCTGGTGTTGAGACGTTTCCTCAAAGAGAGAGGAATAAGGAATCCGGAAGCACCGAGTTTTGAGACACGAGAGATCTACGTGAATCATGCCGTGCAAGATGGAGGGGTGATCAAATTACAAATGGGTGACAAGGCCGATCAGCTACTCGTGATCAATTTACGTCTCATTGATGTGACTGGAAAACCGCTCAACGAGGTCGCAGAAGAGTAAGCGTTTTTTTAAGCTAACAATTCCAAGCAACGTCTCACGCGGGACGTTGTTTTTTCTTGTCCAAGAATGTTGAGGATGTCACCGAGGTCGGGGCCACCTCCTTTTCCGGAAAGGGCGATACGGAGGGGGAACATGAGTTGGCCAGGCTTGGCAGCATTGTCTTTGGCGGTTTGGCCGACTGCTTCTTTGGCGGTGCTCCAATCGGTGAGCGAGGCGAAGGCTTCAGCGAGCTTGTCGAGGAGGGGTGCGGCGAGATCGTTGCCTTTGACTTTGGTGAGGGATTCCTCGTCGAAGGGATATTCGTCATCGAGGTAGAAAGAGACAGCCTCGGGGATTTCGCTAAGGAGACTGACTTTTTCGCGGATTGAGAGGAGCATCTCAGGGCTGGCGTCTGGAGCAGTGGGCTGGGCAGTTTTGACAAAGTCCTCTTCACTGAGCCCGAGAAGGTGCTGTTGGTTGAGCCAGAGGCATTTCTCGTGGTCGAACTTGGCGGGGGCGCGGTTGATGTTTTCGAGAGTGAATTTCTCGACGAGTTCTTCCATGGAAAAGATTTCGGAGTCGTCTTTGGGAGACCATCCGAGAAGGGCAAAGAAATTATTAGCCGCGACAGGGAGGTACCCTTTTTCTTGGTAGTCTCCGACGGCAGCTCCTTGGTCACGCTTGGACATTTTGGAGCCGTCCATGTTGAGAATGAGTGGGAGGTGGGCGTAGGCAGGAGGTGTTTCCCCGAAGGCTTCGATGAGCTGAAGGTGCTTGGGGGTGTTCATGAGGTGGTCCTCGCCTCGGATGACGTGGGTGATTCCCATCGTGAGGTCGTCCACAACGTTGACGAAGTGGAAGACATAGGATCCATCGGCGCGGCGGATTGCCATATCGGGAAGGTAGCCAGCATTGCGGTTTTCATCATCGCTAAGTGATTCGTCATATTCACGGGAGTAGTCAATGGTGATGTCTCCGCAAATGAGGTCTTGGACGGTGACGGGCTTACGCTCGAAGCGGAACCACCATGCGCCGTCTTTTTCGTAAACACGGTCGGAGGATACGAGTTTTTGGAACCACTCATCGTAGATGTCTGTGCGTTCGGATTGATTGTAGGGGCCGCAGTCACCTTCATTGCCGTGACCTTCCCAGTCGAGACCAAGCCAAGCGAGACCACCGAAGATGGCTTCGCGGGCTTCGTCGGTATTACGAGCTTCATCAGTGTCCTCGACGCGGAGGACGAAGGTGCCGCCGTGTTTTTTGGCATAAAGCCATGAGAAGAGAGCGGTGCGAGCACCGCCAACGTGGAGGTAGCCAGTAGGAGAAGGAGCGAAGCGAGTGCGAACAGGTTGGGACATTTTTTGAGATAGAGTTGGCGAAATTTATAAAGTTGAAGCAGGCGTTAGACGCAATTTAGAGGGGCAGGGTTTTAGTTTTATCTACGGGAATTAACCAGAATAAAAAAGCCTACTTGAGTAGGCTCAAGTAGGCTTTTAAGGATGAGGATTGTAAATGATTAGCTTCTCTTACGGCGCGTTACCAAGCCGAGGAAGCCCAATCCAAGGAGAGCGGTAGAAGATGGCTCTGGGACAAGGCAGGCCGCGTCGTCCACCCAGTAATACCGGTAGGTGCCGCTAGCGTTAATGCCTCCAGTGCCTTGGAATTCAGAAGTCTTTCCTGTGGCACTCGTTAAAAAGGCAGCCCCACCGCCAGCTGTTGAGCTTGCGGACGCATCAAAAGTGACACTTGTATTGAAGTTGACTCCTCCATTGGCGGCGTAGAATGAATCTAAATTATTGGCAGAGGCTCCACCTAAGAGAAGCGCGTTAGCGTTACTGTAAGTGAATGTATTTTGAATAACGCTTGAGGTTGAGTAGAGGTCTGCTCCTGAAAGTACACCTGAGTAACTCCAAGTTTGGTTGTCAGTATTGGTGAGGCCTAGTCCCGCAGTGTCGGTACTTGACCAGTTGACGGCTCCTAAAAGATTGACGCTAGTTGATTTGTCACCATTAACATCATTAATAGCTGTTCCTACTTTGACACTTGAATTCATGCTGTAAGCAACGCCCACTAAAATTCCTGAGCCTCCCCAGCCGCCCAAAGTGTGGTCTCTATTTGCAGAAATAGCGATGTCATCTTGGCTTACCACTCCTGAACCAATGGAGTGGCCTTTCCAGAGGTTGGTGCCTCTATAGCTAGCGCTTGCTTCATAAATGGTGCAGCCGTTTTTTACGACACTTGAGAAATCTGTAATGATGGGGGCTGTTTGACCTTGAGAGACCACTGGTACCATGGCGGCCAGCAGCGTAATTTTTTTAGTTACTTTATTCATGTTATTTAAGGGTGAATAAGTATTGTTAGCACAGGTGTGTCGGTATTCAATAAAAACTTAGTTCGGATTGATTAAGTAATCTTGAGCGTAGTAGTGCTCCTTTGTAACTATAGCGCTTCCCAAGACTGTTAGCTTTATAAGTGGGTAATTAACCTCATTCTGGGAAAAGTCCTTAGAAGTTGGCGAGATTGTCTGCGCAGTGTTGGCTCCAGGTTTCTAGTTTGTCGTGGAGGGTTCCAGTGAGCTCCTTAAGTGGCTGGAAGGATAGGTTGGCGAGGGCGTCTTCTCCGGCTGTGACGTCAGCAGGGGTGTCGATGCTCAGTTCAACGAGGTGGACGATGCCGAGGTGGACTTGGCCGACGTCGTTGGAGTCGTCGTTGATGAGGGCGACGGGGCGGTGAGTGTAGGTGCCGTTGATGGTGAGTTCTTCGGCGATTTCACGAGTGACGCCTGCGAGGTAGGTGTCTTCGGCAAGGGAGCGTTGGTCAACTGGGTTAATGTGGCCGCCGACACCGACGGAACCTGCGGCGTGGAGTCGAGATTCGCCTCCTGATTTTCCGCGCGTGTAGTGGAGGTAGCTTCCGTTATGGTGAAAAATACAGTAGGGGATGATTTGTTTGTGCGTTGGATCCTCTTCGGCTTCACCACGGTCCATGAAGAAGTTGTTTGCGGGATCGAGAAGAGTGGGAAGGTAGTGGTCGATATTGGTGACGCAGCCTTGGAAGGAGCCGAGTTCATCGAAGAGAGAGCGTGGGATGACGAGGATTTCTTCGCCGTTGTAGTTTTTAGCCATAAGGATTGGGTTTTGATTTTTTTAACCACAAAGAGCACAAAGAGCACTAAGATTTTACTCTGTTAATCAACGACTATTCTGTGGAGTCCGTGTTTTAGGAGTTTGACGTTGAAGTTGATGAGGTAACCCAGTCGCTTACCTGAGAGTTTGAGATAGGTGATGAGCTGGGCTTTGTGGATTGGGTATATGTTTTCGACGGCCTTAAGTTCTATGATTACTTGGTGCTCTACGAGAATGTCAATTCGGTAGCCAGACTCAACGAGGTGATCTTGATATTTAATGGGCAGTTCTTTTTGAGTTTCGACAAATAGCCCTCGCTTACGAAGCTCGTAGCTTAAGCAGGATTCGTAGGCAGATTCTAGTAGTCCAGGGCCAAGTTCACGATGAACAGAAATAGATGCATCAACGATTTCTTTGCCTGTATTTTCTATATCCATCTTTGTGTTCTTCGTGCTCTTAGTGGTTAATTATTCTGACAGACGGAGGCCGATTTCACCCCATATTTGAGGTGTGGGATACTTAATCCTTGGAGGCTTTAGGGTCGAGGGCGTCCCTTAATCCGTCTCCTAGGAAGTTGAAGGAAAAG
Organism: Pterothamnion heteromorphum; assembly: GCA_032358295.1. Taxonomy (NCBI): domain Eukaryota; phylum Rhodophyta; class Florideophyceae; order Ceramiales; family Ceramiaceae; genus Pterothamnion; species Pterothamnion heteromorphum. The sequence goes on along the minus strand of JAULBV010033336.1, from coordinate 70,724 downwards.
AGGGTTGCGGCAAAGATGAGAGCAGGCCAGATGAGGACGGAGAGGTGGGTTTCAAGGTGGTTGGCTCCTTCTTTGATGAGGTTGCCCCATGAGGGGTTAGGAGGTTCGATCCCGAGTCCGATGAAGCTGAGAGTGCTTTCGTAAAGGATAAAGCTAGGGATGGTGAGGGTGGCGTAGATGATAATTGGCCCTAGCATGTTAGGGATGATGTGGCGGAAGAGAATACGGATGTGGCTGAGACCAAGGGAGCGGGCGGCTTCGACAAATTCGAGGCGGACGAGGGTGGCGGCTTGGGTGCAAACGATACGGCCCATGGTGAGCCAGCCGAAGGCGCCAATCGCAAAGACAAGGGGAACGATGTTGGAGAAGCGGAGGACAAAGTCAGAGCTCCAGCCCCAGTCGTCGACGAGGAAGTTGGAGATGAGGTCGAGGCGGCTCTTGATGACTTCACGAAAGAGAATAACGATGATGAGGAAGGGCATCGCAAGGAGGCCGTCCACGACACGCATCATGAGGGATTGGGTTTTGCCACCGATGTAGCCGGCAATTCCTCCGTAGATGATTCCGATGGTGACGGTAAGGACAGTGGCGAGGAGGGCAACGAGGAGGGAGATTTGACCTCCGATGATGATGCGGGAGAAGAGGTCGCGACCGAGGCTGTCGGTGCCGAGCCAGTGACTACCGCTGGGACCCGCGAATTTGTTGGTGAGGTTCTGGGAGTTGGGGTCGAGGGCTAGGGCGTCAAAGAGCCCCGCGAAGAGGGGGTAGATGAAGGTGATGAGGAGGATGCCAATGATCGCGAAGGCGCTGAGCATGGCGAGGCGGTTTTTTTTGAGACGGTGCCAGGCGTCTTGCCACAAGGAGGAGCCTTGCTCGGGCTGGGGAGAGCCTGATTCGATGTGGTTGGGGGTTGGAGATTCTTTTTGGGACATGGGGAGGTGGAGATTTTTTAGACAGAATTAACAGAATTTTTCAGAATTATTATGTTTAATGTGTGAGCTTTTTTTAGCTTTCGCGGAGGCGGGGGTTTAGGTAGGCGAGGGCTATGTCGGCGAGGAGGTTGGCTCCGGCCATGAGCAATCCGTAAAACATGACGAGTCCTTGGAGGAGCCAGTAGTCTTTTGAAGTAACGGCCGTGACGAAGTGCTGACCCATGCCGGGAACTTGGAAGATGGTTTCGACGACGAAGGAGCCAGTGATGATGGCGGCGAAGGCGGGGCCAAGGTAGGTCACGGCAGGAAGGATTGCTCCACGGAGGGCGTGGATTTTGACAATGTTGAAGGGGCTGACTCCTTTGGCTTTGGCGGTGCGGATGTAATCTTGGGTGAGGACTTCCAGCATACCTCCACGGGTCAGGCGGGCGATGTAGGCGGCGACTCCGATTCCAAGAGTGATGGCGGGGAGGATAACGTCGAGAGGCGAGCCCCAACCAGCGACTTTGAGGATAGGAATGTTGTAGGCGATGAGAATTTGGAGGAGAGGTCCGAGGACGAAGCTGGGGACGCAGATGCCGCCCATCGCGATGACCATGGAGAGGTTGTCGAGGAGGCCGTTCTTGCGGAGGGCAGCGACGATGCCAAGGGGGAGACCTAAGAGAAGTCCAAATCCTAAGGCGACTAGTCCGAGAGTGAGGGAAGCGGGAAAGGCTTGGGAAATGATTTCAGAAACGCTGCGTCCGTAGAGGCTCATGGAGGGGCCAAGGTCACCAGAGGTGAGGAAGCCTTTCCAGTAGATGAGGTATTGCTCGATGTTTGATTTATCCAGACCGTAACGTTGCATGACTTGCTCACGAATGTGGTCGGGCATCGCTTTTTCGTCCGTGAGAGGGGAGCCCGGGATGGCGCGGACCGCGAAGAAGGTAATGGAAACGAGGCAGAAGACGACAATGATCGCTTGGGCTGTGCGCTGGAGAATGAGTTTGAGCATGGAGGCGGGGAAGGTTGTCAGTTTTCAGTCAGGAGTTGTCAGTTTCCTTGATCGTTACTTTTTGAGCTTGATGAATTTGTGCGGGTGGTTGTTGAGGAGGAGGGGATGCCAACCTTCGACGCTGGGGTGGAGGAGGTAGTTGGTGGTGAACCAGTAGATCGGGATAAAGGGCGCGTCGTTGAGCACGATCGTTTCGGCTTGGAGAAGGGTGTTGAGTCGTTCGGTAGGGTCGGCGGTGTTTTCAGCGCGTTTGAGAAGGTTTTCGTAAGCGACGCTGGTCCAACCGGTTTTGTTATTGCCGTCTCCTTTCTTCCACATGTCGAGGAAGGTGGTGGGGTCTAGGAAGTCGCCAATCCAGGCAGAAGTAGCGATGTCGTAGTCGCCTTGTTGTTGGAGAGTCTGGTAAGTGGACCATTCGCGTTGGATGATGCGGATGTTGAGGCCAAGGTGTTCTTTCCACATTGCTTGGAGAGCTTCGGCGAGGACTTTGCTCGTAGCGCGGTCGGTGGTGAGGAGAGTGAATTTGAGGTTCTTGGGGACGCCAGATTCTTTGAGAAGGTTTTTTGCTTTGGTGGAGTCGAAGTTGAATACTTTCGGGGGAGCATAGTCTCCGAAGGGTGGCGTGATTCCCGTAGCGGGGAGCTGGCCACCTTGAAGGACGGAGTCGATGATGAGTTGGCGGTCTATGGCGGCGGCGAGAGCTTGGCGGAATTTGAGGTTGTTGAGGCCGTCACGCTTTGTGTTAACGCGGAGGAATCCGCAACCGATGTAAGGCTCCTGTTTGAGTGATTTAGGATGCTTCTTTTTGGCGTGAGCAATCATTTCCGGAGGGAGAGTGTAGGTGGCATGGAGTTGGTCATTCAGGAACATGCGGGCCTCGGTGTAGGAGTTGGTGACAGGGAGAAAGCGGATGCCGTTGAGGGAGACGTTTTCGGCATCCCAGTAGGCGGGGTTTTTTTCGACTTCGATGTGGCGAGTGATTTTCCAGTCCTTAAGGGTGAAGGGGCCGTTACTGACGATGTGGGCGGGTTTGACCCAGTCGGTGAAGGGGGTGTCGATTTTCCAACCGTTGCTAAGAACCACGTGACGGGGAACGGGGAACCAGGTGTAGTGCTTGGTGATTTCAGGGAGGAAGGGGAGGGGGCCGCGGAGGTTGAGGACGAGGGTGTAGTCGTCGGGAGCGGAGACTCCGACGTTGGCGATGTCCCAGAGATCGCTTTGGTCTCCTTGGTCTCCTTGGTCTCCTTGGTCTCCTTGGGCACGGTCGATGAGTTTGGCTAAGACTGCTTGAAGTATGTCGGAGGTAACGCCTTCAGGGAGGTCGATAGCATTAGGCTCCTTCTCCCTAATGTGTGTGAGTGATTTGAAGTCGAGGGAGTCTAGGCCTTTGCTCTGGATGTATGCAGTTTTTTGAGTGGTGGTGAGTTCTTTAAAGGGGGTGTTTTTGAACTCGGCAATATCGATACCTGAGTCGGGTTGGAAAGGGAGAGCCTTGATGGTTTCCCAATCGTGAGGGAAGCCACTGTCGGGACCGCAGAGGAAATAGCCGCGTTGGTTTTTGTTAAAGGCTTCGGCGTTTTTTATGAAGTAGAGCATGGAGGCATATTTAGCTCCGAGCGCGGGGGTGAGAATTCGGCGGTAGGCGAAGAGGTAGTCTTTGGTGGTGACAGGCACGCCATCGGACCAGGTGGCTTCGGGGCGGAGGCGGAAGGTCCACTGCGTGAAGTCAGCGTTGGATTCCCACGAGGTGGCGCCTCCGGGGAGGGCCTTACCGTCTTCGGAGGGGTGTTCTGAGCAGAGCCCTTCGAAGAGGGCACGGATGAGGTTCGATTCGAGGACGCCCGAGACGAGGTGGGGGTCGAGGGATTTAGGCTCGTTGGAATTACCGAGAATAAGGATGCCTTCTTCGGTGGCTTTCTCGACGGCACTGCGTCCTTTATTACAGGAGGCGATGAGGAGGGAGATTAGGATGAGGGGGAGGAGACGGAACATGAGAGAGGTTTGATGCGCTGCCGCTTTTTTAGAAAGAATTAACAGAATTTTTCAGAATTACTAATGGCGGGAATGAACTTATTTAGATGAGGATGGCTTGAGGAGGTTGTTGAGCATTTCGGTGAGAACTTGGTGAGAGATGTTTAGGCTTTCGGTGGAAATGATGTCGCGGTTGTCTTGTTTTGTATGCCACCAGCTTTTACGGGAGAAGTCACCGATGATGTCGATGGTGGGGATGCCGGCGTGGTTGAGGGGGACGTGGTCGTCGATGATAGCTCCACGGGCTTGGTAGAAGCGGGCGGAGTGGCCAGTTGTTTGGGCAGCTTGACGGAGGGTGGCGGCGAGTTTTTCAGGGCTGTCGGCTGGGTAGGCTATTTGGAGGTCTTGATGGCCGATCATGTCGAGAAGAATGCCGAAGCTTGGTTTCGCAGGGGCACTGAGCCAACGGGAGGCGTAGAAACGGCTACCGTAGAGCCCGTCGGTGGGGGTGAGGTTTTTGCCGAAGGCTTCTTCGCCGTCGAAAAAGACGAGTTCAAGCTGAGCTGCTTGAGTGGGGTTGTTTTGAGCGAGATCTTGGGCAGTGGCGACGATGAGAGCGCAGGCAGAGGCCGCGTCGTCAGCGCCGAGGAATTCAAAGTCGTCGATCTTTTTGGAGTCGAGATGAGCGCAGAGGACTCCGGTGGGAGTTTTTTTCCAGAAGTCGGATTCAGGAGGGTGGTTTTTCCCGTCGGGCGAGTAGCGGGCGACGAGATTAGCAAAGGTCACTTTCCCGATTGGGGTGTGATACTCGAATTCCTGACGAAGGACGAGCCAACTAGATTTTCCGAGCTCTTGAGCGATGTATTGGCGTGATTTCTCGAGGCCTTCCGATCCTGCAGGCCGTGGGCCGTTGGAAAGGATGGCGTCGAGGTGGTTGAGGGTGGTTTGAGTGACGTCTTTTGAACTAGCAGATGAGGAAGTTGATTTTTTGAAGATTAGAAAGCCTGCACTCGCAATGATGAGGAGTAGGGGAATGAGGAGGCGAGGTTTCATTTTTAGAGGCGGCTGTAGAGGTGTTGCTGCTAGTTGTTTTTTTAGACAGAATTAACAGAATTTTTCAGAATTATTTTTGTGTCATTATTTGACGAGACGACCGAAGGTCGTCGCCATTTTTCTAGAGAATGGGGGCGGGGTTGTAGTTGGCTGCTTCTGGGTGTTTGTCGGTGAAGAGTTTGACCGCGTCTTTGAAGGCTTGGACTTGCTCTTTGGCGAGGCCGACGTTGTTGCGTCCGCTTTCGAGGATGGCGGCGAGAGCAGCTTGGTCGAGAGGGAGGCGGTCGTCGTTTTCGAGTCGTTCGAGGAGGTTGTTGACGGTGGCGTTGCCGTTGCGGAGGTCGTGAACGGTGGCGACGGCGTGTTCTTTAATGGCGTGGTGAGCTGTTTCACGGCCGACACCTGCTTTGACCGCTTCCATCATGATAGTGGTGGTGAGAAGGAAAGGGAGGTAGTGAGCGTTTTCTTTCTCGATGACCGCTGGGTAGGCGTCCATTTGGCTAAGGATGGTGAGGAAGGTTTCGTAGAGTCCGTCGAGAGCGTAGAAGGAGTCGGGGAGGACGATGCGGCGGACGACGGAGCAGGAGACATCGCCTTCGTTCCACTGGTCACCGGCGAGGTTGGAGGCCATGGTGAGGTAGCCTTTGAGAATGGCGTGGAAGCCGTTGACTCGCTCACAGGAGCGGGAGTTCATTTTGTGAGGCATTGCAGAGGATCCCGTTTGTCCTTTGGCGAACCCTTCAGAAGCCGTTTCGTGTCCAGCCATGAGGCGGAGGGTTTTGGCAAGAGAGGAGGGTGCCGAGGCTAGGTCGGTGAGGGTTGAAACGACGCGGAAGTCGAGAGAGCGCGGGTAAACTTGTCCGACGCCTGACCAGCAGTGATTAATGCCGAGGTGCTTGATGACAAGGTTGTCGAGTTGGGCGACTTTGGAAGCGTCTCCTTCGAAGAGCGAGAGAAGATCCATTTGCGTGCCGACCGCTCCTTTAAGGCCACGAACGTGGTATTGGTCGATAACTGGTTCGAGGTGTTGGAGGCTGTCGATGAGTTCTTCACCGAACATAGCGAGGCGTTTACCGAAAGTGGTGGGTTGAGCGGCAACGTTATGGGTGCGGGCGGTAATGAAGAGGTCGGCCCATTTGTCGGAGAGTTCAGAAAGGCGGGCGAGGATGGTGATCGATTTGTTACGAATCGCAAGAAGGCTGTTGTAGACCTGAAGTTGCTCGACGTTTTCGGTGAGGTCACGGGAGGTCATGCCTTTGTGGATATGCTCGTGGCCAGCGAGATCGTTGAATTCCTCAATGCGGGCTTTCACGTCGTGGCGAGTGATGCGTTCGCGGTCATCGATCGCTTGGAGGTTGATCTGGGTTTTGACAGATTCGTAGGCGTCGATTGCTTCTTGAGGGATATCGAGACCGAGTTCTTTTTGGCCTTTCATGACGGCAATCCAGAAATCTCTTTCAAGGAGAATGCGTCCTTCGGGGGACCAGATGTCACGGATTGTTTGGGAGGCGTAGCGTTCGGCGAGGACGTTGGGGATCATTTGAGAGTTTGGAGTTGTGATTGTTGAGCTGTGAATTTGTCTTTTGAGGTGCGTTTTGTCGAGATTCGAATGCGGAGAAAGTGGCTTGCGGAGGGTTAGAGCAGAGGCCTCATAAGCCTTTTGTCGGTGGTTCAAATCCACCCGTTGCTACCATCTCTTTCTGGCCTTTGGCCTTTTCCCAGTCTCCTTGAAAATAGGAGACTGGGATTATTTTTGGTAGAGAAGGGTGGAGTGAGTTAATTATAGACAGTCTCTTCTGGAACGATATGCTTTGTTAATGAAATTATCTATGATTCCTTGGTTCCTTGGCCTTTTTATTGTTCAGTTGAGTGCGTCCTCTCCGCTTGTGGAGAAGGCTACGATTACGGAGAGAATTTTGAAGGCAACGACTACTGAAGAGCTTGTTGAGGGTTTTGAGGGGACGTCAATGATGGGTTCATCGATGAGGACGTTGAGGAAAGTTCGAGGCGATGATAAGGGACTTGATAAAGTGGGTGAACTCATTCGTGAGAAGCTTGGCCCGATGTCAATGAAGGCATATTCCGTGGAAGAGTTGAGGGTGATCGAGGAGCTTCACGCGGCTGGAGAGATTAAGAGGAACCTTGCGATCAAACTGTTGTGTATCAGCCTTTCTTCAGACCATAAGTTTGCGAGTGAATTTAGCAGTATTTTAATGGAGAGTGTTAAGAACAATTCAGGGGGTTTTCGTGAAAAGATGAAGTCTCTGAAGCAGGAGTAGTCTTTGCGTTTGAGAGATTGGTTGCCCCAAACCTTGCTTTTTTCTTTAAAATAGGGAGACTGTGCGCCATGTGGAAGGGACGATTTCAAGTAGCGACGGCCGATTTGGTGCAACAATTCGGTGAATCAATTTCTTATGACTGGCGGCTCTTTGAGCACGATGTCAGAGGCTCCATTGCTCATGCGCGTGCGCAGGTGGTGGCGGGTCTGTTGACGCAGGAGGAGTTCGAACAAATCGAATCCGGCCTGCGCGAAATTGAGGCGGAGATTAAGGCGGGTAAGTTTGAGTTTTCGATTGAGCTGGAAGATGTGCACATGAACATCGAGGCGGAGCTGACGAAGCGCATTGGCGCGGCGGGAGCAAAGCTGCACACGGCGCGTTCACGTAACGACCAAGTAGCGACCGATACACGCCTCTATTGTCGTGCCGAGATGGAGGTCATTGATGGCTTGCTTTCGGATATGCAGAAGGCTCTCCTTGATCGTGCTGAAAAATATACGACCGCCCTCATTCCGGGCTACACGCACTTGCAACGGGGCCAGCCGGTGACGATGGGTCACCACCTCCTTGCTTATGTGGAAATGCTCCAGCGGGATCGGTCTCGTTTGGCAGATTGTGCGAAACGTTTTAATGTCTCGCCCCTCGGCTCAGGTGCTCTAGCGGGATCGACGATAAATTTAGATCGCCATGCGATTGGGGTAGAGCTGGGCTTTGACTCGGTGACACGTAACTCGATGGATGCGATTTCGGATCGTGACTATGTGGCGGAGATTCTCTTTACGTTGTCTTTGGTGGGTGTGCATTTGTCACGCTTGTCAGAAGACATGATCCTTTGGTGTTCGGCTGAATTTGGCTTTGCCACGTTGTCTGATGCGCACACGACAGGCAGCAGTCTGATGCCGCAGAAAAAGAACCCCGATGTCTGTGAGTTGACGCGCGGTAAGACGGGTCGTTTGACTGGTAATTTAATGTCGGTGCTGATGGCGATTAAGGGTCTTCCGTTGACCTATAACCGTGACCTTCAGGAGGACAAAGAGCCGCTCTTTGATAGCATTGATACGATTAAGCTGAGCTTGATGGTGAACGCGGAAATGATGACCGGCTTGACCGTGAATGTGGACGCTTGTGCGTCTGCGGCGAGTGATCCAATGCTTTTGGCGACTGATCTGGCGGATTGGCTCGTGAAGAATGGAACTCCTTTCCGCCAAGCGCATGAGCTGGTTGGTAAGGCAGTCGCGGAGGCGGTGGCGACGAAAGTCCCGCTTGATCAGCTCGACTTGGCGAAAGTTGACGAAGCCTTCACAGTGGGCGCGAATGATGCGAGCTCCGTCTTTTCTTTGGAAACGGCGATGGCTGCCCGCACGAACCCGGGAGCACCTTCTTTCGAGAATGTTGCCGCTGAGGTGGCGCGTTGGAAGGCGATTGTTTAGTTAACGAATGACTGAGGCTTCCTTATTTCTTGAACACGAAAAATTCGAATTAACACGAATCTTTTATTGAGATTAAGTGAAGTGAGTAGGCGCGATTAGCGCTTACGGTTTTCGTAGTTGAACATCGAGTCGGTCGTTCCGACGAGGCCTTCTTCATTGGTGATTCCTTGGAAGACGAGGGGCATGAAGGGGGCTGGATCTTCGTCGATTGACCAGGCGATGCCACGCAGGAGAAGGAGGCGGTAGAGGGGGTCGTAGAATGTGTAAGTGTAGTGTCCCGTGGTGGTGCCGAAGACTTTTCCTTTGCCTAATGTATAAGTCCAGAAGGCTTGGCTGCGGGTTGCTTTGTTTTTTAAGACCTCAGTGAAGGAGGTTTCTGGAGCGGTGGATTCTGGGCCGATGGCTCCGATAACTTCGACGTTTTCGCGCGTGAGGAGATTCCAGTAAGATTCGTCGTTGAAGCGGATGGAGGAGGGAAGGCCAGTGAAGGCGGGGTGGTCGGTTTTGAGATGAAGGGGGCGGGCGTGGTCAAACTTCCCCCAACGTGAGTTCTTGTTTCCAGCCCAGGAGCACCCGATGCACTTGGACAGCTTTTCCGCGTCTTCCACGGGGCGCATGATGCAGGATTCGTGGAGGGAGACGACTCGACCGCCACGTTTGACGAAGTTTTCGAATTGTTGGAATTGCTCATCGGTTAGCTGGGGGAGATGGAGGTATTGGATGAGGAGATCGGCTTGGTTGAATTGGGCCTGGGTGGGGAATTGGTAGGCTTCTGTGACCGTGATGCGGGGGACGGATTGAAGGAGCGGGACGAATAGCTCTTTGATGCGGATGTAGTCGTGTTCACCGCCACGGTGGTCCTCGGGGCCATAGAGCCAGAGGATGTTGATGTCGCTGCTGAGTTGGGCGTCGCTTAGTTTTCCAGTGAGCTTGAGTAGTTCGACGCGTGAGATGGGTGGGTTAGGTTGAGGGGCGGTTTTTTGGCCGTGGTTGGCGGCTAAAGAAAGTCCGATAATGACTAGTAAGACGATGGAGGGTAGGAGTGATTTCATCTTGTGAGTGCTGAATTCTGTGATGACTAGTCGGATGCCGAAAGTGAGAGCTTGGCGCGGAGGGCTTTGGCGGCTTCGCCGTCGAGGATGATTGTGTTGGCGAGGGCGTTGCCGAAGTTTTTGAAATCGGTAAAGGTCCAGACCACTTTTTTGGCGGGGGTGATTTCAAAGAGCTGGGGGTTGTTGGGACCTGCGTGGCAATTCCCGATGATGAGGTTGCCGTTCTTAAGTTCGTGGACGTTGGTGATCCAAGCAAGGGAAATGTCCTTGAGGTCTTCCTGTTTGAGGTGCCAGACGATTTCCTTCGCGGGGGTGACCTCGATCACGCTGTGACCATTGCCGGTGGCGATGAGGGTGTTGCCATTGGCACGGCGGGTGGCTGAAAAGCATTTGGCACCCCAACCTTCTGGTCCGTGACCACCGGTCGCTTTTTTGCCGAAGAGGGGAACAGGGTAGTCCCAGATGACTTTGCCGTCGGGGGTGTATTCTTTCACGCGTTCTTCGGCTTCATGAGCGACGAGGTAGTTTCCGTTGGGGAGGGTTCGAGCGAGGCGGGTGTCTGAATGGGGGTGGGATTTCTTGACGTCTAGCGGGCACTCGCGGAGGAGTTTTCCATCTTGATCGACCTCGATGATACGGCTTCTTCCTGATTCAGCGATCATAGTGCGGCCATTGGCGAGGCGTTGGAAGGCGTGAACTTCGACTCCTGCTGGTTTGTTGGCAGTTTGGTTTTGGGTGGCCGAGTCATATTTCCAGATTACTTTTTTATCCAAGCTGACTTCGACGATTTTTGTCCACCCCCCGTCGTGGGTGAGGAGGTTTCCGTTAGGCAAAAGCTGTAAATCATGAGCTGGCCCTTGTCGGTTCCAGCTCCAGAGAACTTTGTTGCCGTCACCTGGATCGACGATCATGAGTGGTTTGTTACCCTCCGCCCCAATGACGAGGCGGTGCTCATCTGCGGTGGTGATTTGGGTGAGTGAGTGGAATAAGGCGAGGCTAAGGAGGAGGTATTGTTGCATCGGATGGAGTATATGGGGTGAAATACAGGAAGGGCGGGCGCGAGGATTGCCCACAAAAAAGCCTCTGCTCGCTGAAACGAGAGAGGCTGAAAAGTAGAGCTAAGACAATTGGTTTAGCGTTTACGGCGAGAAATGAGGCCGAGTCCGCCGAGGAGGAGGAGGGCTGAAGATGAGGGTTCGGGGACGGTGAACGTTAACGTCCCTCCATTGTTACCGGCGGTATAGACGTCGAAGTTGTTTCCGTCAGTTCCTGCAACTAATCCGCTGGGTAAGCTTTGGTTTCTTACACCGATGAAAATGTATTCGTTTTCAACCCAGTTTGTCTGGAGGTATGTAGTGAGTGTCGTTTGGCCAGCTGCATCTAGAGATTGAGTGCCTGCTCCTGAAGCATTGAAGCTGGTCATCAAGAGTTGGTCACTGGTTTGATAGTCGGAGACGTTAATCGTAGAAGCTGAGTCTGTTCGGATGACGTGAGCATCAGCTAGAAGTGTGCCACCCCCACCTGTTTGGATAACCGAAAAGTCAGCGTCAGTGATACCAGCTCCTGAAGAGGTTCCGGTCATTTGAAATACCCAAACACTCATCATGTCCTCTACGGCAGCGTTATCACCAAAGAAACCAACGAGCATGTTAGCATTTCCCCGGTCAGCATCACCTAATCCATCAGGAGCAGTGCCACTACCTGTATGATCGTCGATGCGTGTTGCAACGGTGGAGGTGAGTGTTATTGCGGCGTTAGCTGTTAGAGCTAAGGCGCAACTTGCGAGGAGTATTGTGTTTTTCATAGTTTGTATTGGTTTGAGTTGATTTTGATAATGAGTTAAAGCATTTTTGTTTTAAAAACGCAAAGGAGCAAGAAGGTTGTCATCCTCATTTTGAGTGATGGAGGAGGTTTATAGTAAGGAAATGCAAGCTTCAACAGGATAGGTTATTTATTGAAGTCGTTGGGGGTGAGAGAAATCGTTTCGTCGGATTTAAGGGAGAGGGTTTTCTTTTTCCCGCCGTAGTTGATTGTGATGGGGCCTTGGCTATTTTTTCCGGCGGTGAGGGTGACTTGGGTGAGTTGGCCGTTGTTCCACGTGAGGTCGACGGTGTAGTTGCCGCGTGCTTTGAGGCCTTTCATACTGCCGTTTTTCCAAAGTGGAGGGAGGGCGGGGAGGAGCTTGATTTCCTCGTTGTGGGAGTGGAGGAGCATCTCGGCCACGGCGGCGGTGGCTCCGAAGTTTCCGTCAATTTGGAAGGGAGGGTGGTTGTCCCAGAGGTTGTCGAGGGTGGAGCGAGTGAGGATGGCGTGGAAGTTGTCGTAGGCTTTTTCTCCGTCGGAGAAACGGGCATACATCCCGATCGTCCAAGCGCGGCTCCAGCCGGTGCCGGCGCCGTTATTGCCAAGTCGACCGTCGATTGATTTGATGACGGCGTCACGCATGACGGGGTCGTCGTCGAGGTCGATGACATTGCCGGGGTAGGCGCCGATGACGTGGGAGATGTGGCGGTGGCCTTTGTGGAGCTCTTTAAAGGGGAGTCGCCATTCCATGAGGCGACCGTCGGGGCCGACTTTTGGGAGGTAGATTTGTGGGATGAGGGCGGCGATTTTTTTGACGAAGGGGTCGTTGCTTTTTCCGAGGGCTGAGGCGGCTTCGATATAGTCGGAGAAGACTTGGAGGATCATCCATTGTTCGACGGAAGTTCCTGCACAAAGAGAGGCTTTTTGTTCTTGGCCGTCTTTGTCGGTATATTTAAAGGAATTCTCGGGAGAGGTCGCAGGACGGGCCATGAGGGTGGCTTCTCCTTTTTCATTGGGAGGGCCGGGGATGAGCCAGGACTCGCAGAACTCGGTGGAGGCGGTGAGGATGTCCCAGTTGTCGGCGAGAACTTTGGGGTCTTGGTTGAAGCGGTAGTGTTCGAGAATGTGGAAGGTCATCCATTGTCCGCCAAGGTAAGTAGCGGCCCACATCGGGCGTCCGCCCATGGAGCGGGCAGAGCCCCAGATGTCGGTGGAGTGTCCCATCGCCCAGCCTTTCATGCCCATGCGGCGGGCCATGTCTTTGCCGGGTTTTTGATACATACGGATGAGGTCAAAGAAGGGCTGGTGAAGTTCGCCGAGGTTGCAGGTTTCAGCGGCCCAGTAGTTCATTTGGAGGTTGATGTTGAGGTGGTAGTCGGAAGCCCAGGGGGCGTTTTCGTAGGGATTCCAGACGCCTTGGAGGTTGGCGGGGAGGCCACCGGGGCGGGAGGAGCCGATGAGGAGATAGCGACCAAACTGAAAATAGGTTTCCATGAGGTCGGGGTCGTCGTGCTTGCCGGCTTTGAGGCGTTGGAGTCGCTGGCGGGTGGGGAGTTTGGTGATGTTTTCGGCGGTTTGGCCGAGATCAAATTCAAGGCGGTTGAAGAATCCTTGGTGGTCGGAGACGGCGGTGGAGCGGGTTTCGTCGGCGGATTGAGCGTCGAGGGGTTTGAGGATTTCGAGGGTCTTCTTTTGCCAGCCGTCGGCGAGTGGTTGTTCGGAGTCAGCTTGGTTGAAGTTGGTCGCGACGGTTAGGTAGAGGGTAATGCTCTTGGTGTTTTTAACGATGAGGGCGGAGCCGTCAGTAGTGACCGGTTTCTCAGTTTTGAGGACCCGGGCGCGGACTTGGAATTGGGTGCCGAGATCGCCGGTGCCTTGGCTGTTAAGGACGAGGTCGTCTCCTTCGGTGACAGAACCTTTAATATGAGCTTTAAGGTCGAGGGGTTTGTCTGAGGTGATGGTGACGGCGATGATGTCATCCACGGCAGAGGCGTAGGTTTCTTGGGTGATGGTCGAACCGTCGGTGAGGGTGTAGTTGGTGGTGGCGATTCCAGTTCGGAGGTCGAGGGAGCGCTTGCTGTTCTGAAGAGCGGCGGTGTTTTGGTAGTCGAGTTTTAGGAAGCCAGCGAGTTGGTAACCGAGGGGGTTTTTACGACGGCTACCTGTGCTGGAGATGTGTTTTTTGAAGTAGTCGTCGGCTCCTTTGTAGTCGCCAGCGGCTTCGAGTTCGCGGATTTTCTCGAAGTGGGGAAAGTTATTTCCGGCCATTTCGAGTTTGCCGGTATTTTGCCAGATCGTTTCCTCGTTGAGGAGAATTTGCTCGTGCGGGAAGCGGCCGTAGACGGTGGCACCGAGGCGTCCGCTACCGACGGGGTAGGCGACTTCGAAATCATAGGCGGGGCGGTCGTCCCAGATCGTGAGGTTGGGGGCGGGAACGTGGCTGACGGTGGCGGGAAGCGGGGGTGCTTGGTCGCGGTGCTTTTGGAGTTGAGCGGCGATGACTTTAGCCATTTCACCAGCACCGGCGGCGTTGGGGTGGACTTTGTCAGGGAAATGCTGAGGGAACTTTTTGAGTGGGGAGTAGAGGTCGATGAGGGGGACGCCGGCTTCATTGGAGATATAGTCGATGCGCGGGATAATTTCATCATGGACGACGCTGTCTTTGATTCCCCATTGCTCGGGGAAAACGGGAACGGGGTTGCAGATCCAGACGGTGGGCTTGCTGGGAAGCTGCTTGAACTTGCGGATGAGGTGGAGGTAATCAGGGATAAAGCTTCTGCGGCCGTTCCAGTTCTTTGGTTTGGAGTCGTTGGTGCCGAGCTTGATAATGACGACGTCGGGGTTGAAGTCGAGGGCTGTTTGATAGCGAGGACTTTTGTTGTAGGGGGCGTCGCCGCTGTAGAGGAGGGTGCGTCCGCTGTGTCCGAAGTTCTTTACCTCGAAGTCGCCCTCGGTGCCACCGAGGAGTTTTTGGAGTTGGGCGGGGTAGCTGTCTTGGGCGGGATTTTTAAGGCCGGAACCCTGGGTGATGCTGTCGCCGACGCAGGCGACTTTGATTTTTTTTGCGCTTAGGGGAAGGGTAAGCGCGATGAGTGGGAAAAGAAGGAGGACTCTTTTGAGTAATTGCATGGGTAGCATACGCAGAGAGTAGGTAGATTTTTCAATCTTTTATATAACCTAAACATGTAGGGGGCTAGTTGCTTAAGGGAGGCTTTTTCTGACCAAAGTGAAGGATGCGGGTGGGTGTGGTTTCTTCGGCATTGAGGACCTCGATGCGGTCTTTGAAAAAGTGGAGACGGCAGTGGGTGTTGTCGAAGTTCATCATCCCTTTGAGGTTGAGGTGGTGACGTTCGTTGGGCTGGTCTTTGTTGACGAGGGCGTAGTCGCCATTGTGTTGGTGACCGTTCATCCAGAGGGCAATGTTGTTGAAGCCGTCGAGGAGGTCGAGAACTTCAGCGGAGTTGAGCAGGCTATGGCCACCGATGGGTTTATGAATGGGGTAGTGACAGCAGATGATGGCGCGTTCTTTTTGTGCAGCGGCCTCGGTGAGTTGAGCACGGAGCCAAGTGAGTTGTTTGGGAGAGATCGCGCCGTTCCAGTTGCGGCGCTGCGGGGCGTCTTTGGGGAGGGAGTCGTAATAGGTTTTGGCGTCTTGGTGTTCGGGGCTGTCCTTGGGGTAAGCGAGCATGAAGCGGTCGTTGCCGTCGAGGATGATGAAGCGGAACCCTTCTTTACTGAAGCTGTGGTAGGCTTTGTCTTTGAAGCCGAATTTCTTAAGGACGCGCTCTGGTTTTTTTCCGTCGGAGGCTTCATCCGGGACGCACCATTCGTGGTTGCCGATGACGTGATAGCTGGGGGCTTTGATTTGTTTCCAGATTTTGTCGAGGGTTTCAAAGTGCTTCCACTGGACGGGTTCGGTGGCTTTGGGGGTGTTGTTTTTGTTTTTAGGGTCAAGGTCATCCCAGTCGATGAAGTCACCGAGACTGATGACGAGATCGACTTGGTGTTTGTTGAAGCTGTCGACCGCGACTTGGAGGCGGCGTGGGGCTTCTTGGGGGGTGCGAGAGCCGCGTGAGGGGACGTCTGCGTATTGGGGGTCGGCGATGGCTCCGACTGTGAAGAGGGGGGGGGCGGTTTCGTGTGCCGGAGTGAGTGTGGTGAGGGAGGCTAGGGATACGGCTAAAAGGAGAGCTTTTTTCATGGGTGAGCGGTTATGAAATGGGTTGCGTATAGAATCAGTCGCCTGAGGCCAGGCGACCCTACCGTCCGGTGATTCGAGCGTGTTTAGATAGAGGCTCCCTATTTTTTGGAGAGCTTTTGGAGGTAGTTGATGAGGGAGGCGCTTTCGTGAATGGTGAAGTTGTTCATGAGGGCGGGGGGCATGAGGGAGTTGGGGAGGGTGTCGCGCTTTTTGATGTCGGACTTTTTGAAGGTCGTTTCGTTACTGGCGATGTCGCGGATGGTTACGCTGTCGCCGCTTTCGTTGGTGACAAAACCCATGATGTTTCGGCCGTCCTTGAGGGTGAAGAGGTTTGTCTTGAATCCCTGCGAGATCGATTTGTTGGGGAGGATGATCGATTCGACAAGGTCCTCGGGGCGGAGGATGTTGGCGATGGTTCCGAGGTAGGGACCCTTGGGTGCTTGGTCGGCGCTGACGGTGTGGCAGGCAAAGCAGGTGGCCTTGGTGTAGATCGCTTCGCCAAGGGCGGCGTTGGCTCCCTTGTGGGCGAGGATTTGGGCGATCGCTTCTTCCGGCTTGAGGGTGCCGACTTTGGGGGTCTTGTCCTCGCCTGGTTTTTGGATGCCGAGGCGCTGGGCCGCACCACTCGCGCGGCGCACGAGGCCTGCGTCGTCGGAGACAAGCATGAGTGAGATTTGGTCATTGAGGAGGGGGACTTTTGTCCAGAAGGCACCCTCCATGAGGCTATGCTTGTGGCCGTCACTGGTGGCCCAAGCTTGATCGATGGTTTTGCGGCTACTTTCAATCGCTTCGGGGCCGATATTTTTTCCGGCGGCGAGTTGGAGGAGGGCTTGGGACGACCAGCGACCGGCGGGGGTGTTAGGTTTTTCGAGGAGGATTTTCTCGAACTCGTGCACGTAGTTTTCGAGCTTGGGGGAGGCGAGGAAGGTATCGCGGGCTTTATCGCGGAGGATGCCTGCTTTGGAGTCGGTGATGAGTGATTCGAGAGAACTCATCATGGCGTCGAAGACCTCGGGGTGGTCGATTTTTACGAGGAACTCGATAGCCGCTTTATGGGTGGGCGCGGGGTTGCTCTTATCTTTGGCCGCTTGAATAATGAGGGGGATGGCGGCTGGGGGGAGGTTGTCTTTTCCGCTGAGTTGACCGAGGAGCGTTGGAAGGAGGGAGGGGTCTTTTTGGGCGAGCTCAATGATGCGCTGGAGTCCTCGGTCGTTGGGGATACGGTTTTGACCGATGAGGCTGACGAGGGTCGTATTTTCCGCTTTGCTGGTGGTGGGGTCTTCGAGGATGGTGTTGAGGGCGTCGAGAATACGGGGGGATTCTGACCAGCCTTCGGGTTGGTAATAAGGGCCACGGGTGTCGGGACGGGTGCTCCAGGAGTCACCTTGCCATTCGCCTTCGCGGTGGTGGAGGCGGGCGAGGGTTGCGAGGAGGGTTTGACGCTTCGTGGGGTCTTTTTGGGTGGTGAGCTTAGTGAGGAGGGAATCGACGACTTCCTTTTTGTGGATGCGCATGAGGGCCCAAGAAGCGGCGGTGCGCGTGACGGTATCGTCTGAATCAAGGTAGGGGAGGGCGGCTTGCCAAGTGCCGAGTTGGGCGAGAGCGCGGAAGGTGGTGTGAACGATGAGGGGGTCGGAATGGCTGAGGTGCTTGGCGAGATCGGGAGCGAGGTCGGTTTTTCCTTGGCGAGCGGTCGCAATGATCGCTTCGAGGAGGTGGCGGGGTTCGCTGGTTTGGAGTTGTTTTTTGAGAAAGTCAGAAGGAGCCGCACCGGGCTTTCCGGCGGTGCGGAGATCGATTCCCATGTCACCGGTAGCGCGGGTGAGGAAGGGGGTGAGGGGATCACCTGCGTTGACGGCGGGGAGGAGGAGGTCTAGGGTGGCTTGGCTTTTGGCGCTGTTGAGGCCTTGGTTGGTGAGGGCGTAGAGAGCAACGATGCGGTTGTCTAGAGGAAGGGTAGCGTCTTTGATGAGGGTGAGTAGTCCTTGGTTCGTTACGTCCGATGTGGGGCGACGCATGAGGGTGCGTTGGGCGGTGAGACGGCGGACGTGGCTGTCGGAGGTTTTGATGAGTTCAAGGAGCTGGGCATCGCTTGATTTTTCAAAATCAGGAAGAGGTGCGGAGGTGAATTTGGTTGGGGTGACACGGGCGATGTAGCCTTGTTCGAGACCTTTCCAGCCGTAGTTGGCGGGGCCTTTCCAGGAGGCTTGGTAGATGTTGCTGTGTCCATCAACATCAGCATCAACAGGGCGGGTCATTTTGATGAAATGCTCGGGTGCGGATAATTCCTTGAAGGTCGCGCCGTGGGGTTCGACGAGGTGGCGGAAGGATCCTTGGCGGCCCCAGTCACAGGTGTAGGGGCGGTTGTTCCAAGCGGCAGGGATGCCGGGTTCACCGAGGTAGAAGGCGCCGAGTCCAGAGCCGCCGCCGTAGTCGGCGAGGGGGGCGACGATTTCTGATGAGAAATTCATGTAGAGGCGCGGGTAGCCGTGGTCTTCGAGACCGGAGAGGTGGTGAAAGCGGACGTCCCAGCCGCCGCCGTCGTTCGTGTTGTCGCGGGCGAACATGTCGAGGGTTGGAGTGATGGCGATGCCGTAGATGTTACGGGTGCCGTCAGAGAACGTTTCCATGCCTGAGCCGTCGGGGCGAAAGCGGACGACTCCACCGCCGCGCATTTGGAGGGTGCGGCCGTCGGTTCCGGTTGCTTTCATGAAGCCGAAGTCACCCACCGCGATGTAGATCCAGCCATCGATCCCCATTTCGAGGCCGTTGGTGGTGTGGTCTGCGGCGCGGTCTTTAAAGCCAAAGGCGATGTCGGAAATGAGACGCTCGGAGGATTCGGCGATGTCGTCGCCGTCTTTGTCATGGTAGGCGGTGATATGCGGTGGATGAAGAACGTAGAGACGGTCGTGATCCCAGAGGAGTCCGCGAGGGGAGTCGAGGTCTTTGACGAATTCGGTCACCTCGTCGGCGCGGCCGTCTTGGTCGGTGTCGCGCAGGCGGAGGACACGACCGCGCTTGGCCTTGCGTCCGCTAGAGGCGTTGCCATCTGAAGAAACGTAGAGGTCACCTGTTGGGGCGGCGGCGACGTAGGTGGGGTAGTTGGCCATTTGCCACGGGGCAAAGAGGCTGGCGGTGAAACCTTCGGGGACGGTGACATCTTTGAGGAGTTCGGCTTCGTCAGTAGCACTCAGGCGGTGGGGTCGAGGGGGGATGTTGCCTTCTTTTTCGTAGAGTTTGGGGTCGTCAAGATTGGCGGTGTTTTTTTTAGGCGCAGGTTGGGCTTTTGGTTGAGCTTCCGTTTTAAGGGGGATGACGTCTCCATTGGCGTGGACGATCTTGAACTCGCGGATGCTGGGCCACATCCCTTTTTGTTGGCCGAGAATGGTGACTTTGATGAAGCGGACGTTTTTCTCGTTGTAGCGATCCATGAAGATGCCGGTGCGTTGGTTCTTAGATTGGTTCTTGGCTGTTTTCCATGTTTTGCCATCGGGGGAAGTTTCGACTTTGTATTGCATCCATTGCTCGGAAAGTTCCCACTCGATTTCATCGCCCGAGAGGTGTTGCGGCTGGGAGAGTTCGATTTGGAACCAAGCGGGGTAGTCACCGGAGTTGGCGCACCAGCGAGTTTTGGGTTCGTTATCGATCACGTGGTGGAGGTGATTGTTGTGCGCGCTCTGGGTGGATGAAGCGGTGAGTTTGACCGTTTGGGCGGGGATGGTAGAGGCGATTTCTTTAACCGTGTTCTCGCCGGTGTAGGGCTGGTGGTAGGTGGGTTGGTCGAGTTTTCCGCAAGCCCAGAGGGAGCCACGGGTCACGAGGGTGAGGGATTCATTGCTCGCGACGACCTCGTTGTAGTGGCCTAGTGAAGTGGAGAATGAAGGGGCACCGTGTTTGGTGTTAGTCCACGCGACGATAGCGGTGTCGGTTACTTTTTTTCCGCCTTGGTCGTAGGTTTGTGTGCCGAGGGCAAGGGGCTCGGCGTCGTAGAGGTCAGCGACGTGGTAGAGTTCGTCGTTGGTGGTGATCCAGTCTTTGAGGGGCTTGGTGATGGGGTGGTCTTGGTTGACGATTTCGACTGCGATGGGCTTGTGAGGTCCGTGGCGGACCGAGAGGAGGCCGATTTGTTCGCGCCAGTCTTTGTGTCGTTTAGCGGTGAATTTCTCGACCGATGCGCCGTGGCCACGGAAAGAGTGCATCGCGCAGTGGAGGTGGACGGCGGGGATGGTTTTGTGGGCGTTGATGATGTTCTTCATGCTTTCCTCATCGGTATTGAGGGCGGCGCATTCGTCGTGGATGATCAGGTCGTATCCTTTCGCCCAGTCGGGGTTTTTGAAGAGAGGAAGGGGTGGGTTAGCTGATTTGTTGGGAGACCAGATCACATCAACGCGCATGTTGGCGCGGGCTTGCAGGCCTTTGGAGAGGATTTTGTGCTGTTCAGCGTAGTCGTGGCAACAACCACCCGCGATGAGAAGAGCTTTTAAGGGAGGGGCGGCTTTTGGAGTGGCTGAAGTGGCTTGTTCTTGCGCCTTTGAGGGGAAGATGGAGAAAAGAGCAACGCCCACGAGCAGGGGCGCAAGGAGGCGCAGGAGGGGAGAGGAAGAAATGATCTTTGGCATGGGCTTAGTTTGTAGGGTTTTTTACGGAAGAGGAATCTCAATTCTTACCTTATTTTGTAGGAGAAAGGAGTTTTTTAGAGCGAACTCTTAGAGGGTTATTTTGATGAAATTAGAGAGGTGATCATCACTCATTTAGGCGATAGAGAGGGGTTGTTTTTTGAGACCTTTGGCTTGATGTCCGCTGAAGCTAGAAAAGCATTCACCTTGACGCCCGAAATCTAATTCGCTAATTTTTAATCGAATCGCCACTGATTATGAAGACTCTGATTATCGCATTTTTCCCTTATGTCGCGTCATTATTAGCGGGTCTCCTGTATTACTCTGCCTATGGCATATCAGGCGTTAATATTTTGTGGGTAGATATCACTCCGGTGCTTTTCACTGTTTTGGTGTGCTGTTCGCTGTCTTGCCTGTTTTGGGGAGCACGCTTCTTTATGCGGTGTGATACACGATCCTTAGACACGGGTTTTGGATTCTTGGCCCATGCGTTGACTGGACCAATCGCATTTGCAGTGATAGCCTTGTTTTGGATTGTAGCGGTTCTATAAATCAAGCCTAACAATCGGCTGCACGCTAATCCCTATGGCGCTTCAGAGTTTGGCTTGATCTGGTGATTAGATTGGCTACTCTGAAATCAACGGTGCGCTGAGTCCATAGGGATAGGTGAGCCTAAACGCTCTCCTAAATATGAAACGCCGCATTACACTCATTTCTTTTGCTGTGCTAGTATTCGTTACAGGAGTACTTGCCAAATGGATATGGCTACGAGGAGAAAAGAAATTCACACTGATAGCTTTTGAGCAAGAACAGGTTCTTAGGGTTCAAGCTCCATTACTTCCTTTTCGCAACGGCAATCTAGAAGTGATTGTAGATTCTAACCTTACAGAAGACATTATACTTACGCTTAGATCTAACAATGGTCGTGACCAAAATAGGTTGTTAATCCCCGGAGGCGTTAGTCAGAGTAGGTATTTAGATGCCGAGAGGTGGGTAGGAGATTTAGAAGTTATAGTGCCTAAAACTGAAGCAGCTGGGCAACTCAAATTAATTCTCTTATGTGGGAAGAGCTGATCTGGATTACAATCACAGAGTTAACAATCAGCCGCACGCTAATCCCTATGGAGCTTCAGAGTTTGGCTTGAACTGGTGCTTAGATTTCTTATTCTGATTGCAACGGCACACTAGTAAATAGGGATAGGTGAGCCTAAACGTTGAAAATCTATGAAGGATTATAAATCAAGCCCGGAACGAATCGCTGAATTGAAGAATCTTTCAGCTAGGCAGGCCGTGGAAGTAATTATCACCAGTGCATTCAGAATGTATGAAGACGATATTCTAGAGAGAGTGGTTTTAGAGAAGGCGAATGTGAATTGTGACGTAGATGAGATGTGGGAGATTTTTCATACAGCTATGGATATGCCAACTTCTCCAGATAGTGTTCTGGGAAGATTAGCTAGAGGAGAGTAGTGAGCTTAAGAATAAATATTCTAACAAGATACTGCGGTGAAAGTTCAAGGTGATAAGTGATTGTTTTAGTTGTTTTCATGCGGGTTGAGGACTCGTTACGTAGCCTTGTTTTTCGGGCTTGTCCCCACAAAAAAGCAGCAGGAAGTTTCCTCCCTACTGCCTCTTAGAAAGTGTCGACTTTATTTGCGACGGCGCAGGGCAAAGGCGAATCCGCCAAGGCCGAGGAGGGCGATGGAGGTTGGCTCGGGGATGTTTTGGATGGAATCGACGGTGTCGCTCCATTGGTTGCCGTTTGTGGAGAAGATGAATGAGGATCCATTGGGGATTGCCGCTCCACTCGAGGTTTCGACATGCACTTTAAAGCCCGTCGCGTAGACCATTTCCACATCTTGCAGAATGCCGTCGCCTTGAGATCCACTGGGCCAAACTCCTGTATAGGCGCCGCCATTGAGGTCAAAGCCATGGATGCCTTCCCATCCGCCGCCGGGAGCTAGGTTGAAGGTATTCGTGGTGGATCCTGTTGCCCAAGCATTACCGGCTGTGGTGCTTGCCATGTCGATCGCATCTGCGCCACTCGGAAGCCCTGGGGTTGCGTTTATTCCATCGAGAGTATGAGCCAATCCGAGAATCTCCATGTCTGCCACGAGCGGAACGGAGGTGATGTTAGCAAGCCCTGTAAGGAAGGGGCCAAAGCCAATGGGGCTGCCACCTAAAGGAGCGGCAATCGGTTCGTCCCAAGTCCATTCAACATCAAAGGAGGCTACGTTTTGCATGTCAGAGATGGTGGGCTTACCGAGGATCCCGTTATAGTGGGCACTTGAAAAGTCTGCGGTAGCACCGGGGCCATTCATCGTAATGGTGACACTTGCTCCCAAAGGCGTTGGAGTATCAGAGGCTGTTGAACCTCCCAAGAGGGCAAAGCCAGTGAAAGCAACGGCTGTGCGGCCAAGGTCAAAGGTTCCCGAACTGAAGTCATTGACGATCACCGTCTGGCCCGCTGCAGCCCCACCCGCGCTTGGCATTACGGTTCCTCCAGTTCCGGAGTATCCTCCTTCGGTAAAGTTTCCAGAGGCGTTGGTGGCGATGGTGTAGAACATGGCTCCGTGACCTGATAGGGTGGAAGCTAGGATGGCGGTTAGTGTGATTGATTTTTTCATCACAGCTAAGATACAATGAATGAGTCCTAGGTGAATGTTGTGAGTGGGTGAATAAAATGAAGAAATCAGACCTTTTAAGATGCGGACTGGTTTGAGCAAAAAAAAGCAGCAGGAAGTTTACTCCCTGCTGCTTCTTATCAAAGTATCACGTTTATTTGCGACGGCGTAGGGCAAAGGCGAATCCACCAAGACCGAGGAGGGCGATGGAGCTTGGCTCGGGTGCTGGGATGGCGGGGCCGAGGTCGGCACCTTCATAGGTCCAGAGAAAGGTAGTGCCAGCGGTGATCGTTTCATTGGCGGTGACGGTGAAATTCCATCCTGAGAAGTTAAAGTCGGTGGCGTTTCTCTGAGGCCCGACAATATGGAAGTAGGTCTTGTCATCTCCGTCAACGGGGATGGTCGTTGAGGAGTAGTCTCCATCATAGCTGTTGATGGGGTTGTCATCTCCACCGGTGATCGTGGCGGTGTTTGGGTCTGAAAAGCCTTGGAATATGGCGGAGGTTGGCCCTGATCCGTATGAGACAATGGGTTGAGTGAGCACGAAGGTGTCTTGAAATTGGAGGACACCTGGATTTTCGTGACTGGTGAGAGGCCCGGTGGGGTTTCCCCAGTAGTCTTGGAAGGTTTGGTCGCCACCATACATTTGGGTGTCAACTTGCACGGAGGCACCACTGGCGAGGCGGAACTGCACGGCAGCGCGAGTGTTTGTCGCACTTGAGGAGCCTAATTGGCGGCTGAAGTCGAAACTAAAGGTGATCGCTGTTCCTGCAGCAATGTCGGAACTCGGCTGGAAAGAGATTTGCCTGGAGCTACCTCCTGCTGGAGAGAATGCACCGTCGGCGTTGGATTGGAAGTCAATGGTAGTTCCTAATGCTGGGGAGGTGATACTGGAGGATAAGACGACGGTTGAGCCTGCGGTGTAGGCGTTTGAGCTTCGGGTATCAGTCCAAAAGAGTCCGCCCTGTGATTGTTGAGAGATTGAAATGAAGAAGAGAGGAAGCAGAAGGGGTTTGTAGTTCATGATTTAATGTGTGTTTCAGGTATGATCATCGACTAGATTGGAGAGGCACGCATCACTCGTTTGTGCGATGGGTCAGGGGGGTGAAAAAAAAAGAGCCTTCAGGATCACTGAAGGCTCTTTTTGTTGGTGAGTAGCAAAGGGCGTGGCCTTTTATGGAGTGGTTTCAGCTGACTTGGCTGGCTTGGGAGTCCACCAGGCGTCCATGGTAGTTTGGAGTGATTTGACGATCTCGGGGCGTTGCTTGGCGAGGTTGGTTTGCTCGAAGGGGTCAAGTTGGAGGTTGAAGAGCTGGAGGTGGTCGGCGGGGTCTGTTGGTCTTTCGGTTTGCCACTTGATCTTGCGCAGGTTGGGTTGCTTTTCCTGCCAAGTAATCAGTTTCCATTGATTGGAAATGGCGACGCGAGCGCGGAGGGAGTCTTCGCCACGGGTGGGGTGAGCCATGTCGTGGTGGTAGTTGTCGCCGAAGACGAACTTACGAGCGGTGACTGCTTTTTGGTTTAAAAGGTCAATGCCGGTCATGCGGGGGGCTTTTTCTAGTCCAGCGATACTGAGGATGGTGGGTGCGAGGTCGATGTTGCTCGCGACGTTGGTGATATCCATCTCTGGCGTCACTTTGTTCGGCCACTTGATCATTATGGGGGTGCGCATGCCTAGCTCAGAGGGGTAGACTTTGTGCTTTCCGGGCCAGCCGTTGTCGCAGATGTAAATGATAATGGTGTCTTTTTCTAAGTCGTTCTCCTTGAGATGACCGAGGAGTTGTCCGCAGGTTTCATCTAGCCAATCAACCATCGCAAAGTAGGTGCCGTTGGGGATGCCTTTGTATTTGTTTTCGAGTCGCGCTGGTGGGTTGTGCGGGGTGTGGGGGAGAAAGGGGGCATACCAGACCATGAAAGGTTTTTCGGCTTCGGTGGCTTCGGTGATGAAGTCGTAAACGGGCTGCATCCCATCACGGCCGATGCCCAAGGAAGCTGCGGAACCGTGTCGTCCCGTTTTACCCATCGAGTGGGTGAATCCACCAACGGAGATCGGATCTTCCTGCCAGAATTTCCCGGTGTGCAGGCTGAGGTAGCCCTTTTCTTGGAGCATCTTAGGGAGCTGGGGCAGAGTCTTGTAGTGCTCCATCCATTGCTTGCGTCCTTTCCATTTTGGGATGGGATCGTTGCCAGTGTAGCCGTGCTCGTGTGCGTATAAGCCGGTCACCATCGTAGTGAGCGAGGGACAGCAGAGCGGGGTGCTGACATAGCCACGGGTGAAGACTTTGCTCTCCTGGGCAAGGCGGTCGAGGTGGGGTGTTTGAATGTGGGGGTGCCCCATGAATCCGTAGTCGTTAAAGCCGTGGTCATCGCTGATGATGACGACAATGTTGGGGGGCTTGGGTGATTCAGGCGGTTCTGGAGTGGCGGTCGAATGCTCGACGGTCAAGAGGCTGGCCGAGACAATGAGGAGAGATCGAAGTAATGAAGAAGGCATAGTTTTAGCGCGTTGAGCTGAACTATACGGGCTATTTACATAATATTAGTCATTAATTTTTGTGATGGGAGATCAATTCGATTTCTTCCGAGTCACCCACCCCATCAATGATTCCTGATGACTCTATTCAGAGGCTTTAAGGCGAAAGAAAAGCCCTGTGCCAGATCTAAATGAATCGTGGTCTATTCGGATTGGCGATCTTTGCAATGTCCTCAAAAATGAGGATATACAAAACAGGCAGTCTGACCAAAGATAAATTGTTAGAAGCGTTTAATTCATTTTTTTGAATTTACTTACCCCAAAACCACTTATGAAAACTAAAATACCACACCTCATCCTCGGCTTGTCTCTCTGTGCCGCACCGTCCGCAAGTGCCGCTCTGATCTTCACCTTCTCCGACGACGGAGCAGGGAGCACGATCATTACGGTGAGTGGAGATACTGCGACTGCAGGCGGCAGTGGTGGCACTAATACGGCCGAAGAGATCGGTTTAAGCGCACAAAGTGCCGGATCCGTCAGGCAAACAGGTTTTCGATTGAGGAACGATGGCTTCGATTATGCCTCGTTTGCAGCCCTCGGCAGCGGAACCCTCACCGATACAATAACGTTATCCTCTACCGGCATTAATGACCCTGCGACTACGGTGGTGATCGATGGTTTCTATTTTGACAGTAATGAGTTCTATCCTTTAGTTATGGATGGGCTTGCTAATAACGGCGACACCTTGTCATTGGCAGGGTCGCCTGACGTGACTGGAGTCATGCCGGTGGCCTATTCGGCCTTTGCGACTCTACATGGGCAGACTATTAACAAGGGCGATGGAATGACTTTCGTTTTCACCAGCGTTCCCGAGCCCACCTCCACCGCTCTCCTCGGCCTTGGCCTGAGTGCGCTCCTGCTACGCAAGCGCAGAAGCTAATAAAAGAGCAAAATACTTTCAAAACCCTGCCCTTAATACGGCGGGGTTTTTTGTGTTCAGCCTCTTAGCGCGTTGGCGAGAGTTGGCCGTGATGCGCAGGTTTCAAGGGGCTCCACTTCTCACGGTATTCCATCTTCACCTTGTCGGTTTTTGTATCAATATCTAGGGGGAGGAACAGGTAGCGGGACTTGTTGATGTCTTTTCGATCTGGGTTCCACCACTGGTCGCAGAGAGCCATCACTTGGTCGGATTCTTTGAGGTAAATCAGATCAGTGACTTGAGAACCCCACGTTTTTTGCACGCTGATGTCGGCCTGTTGTTTATAGTTACCCAAGGGAGAATCGGCCACCGCGCACTTGGTGTCAGATCCAGCCCAGCCATGCACGCCAGACGCGACGGCGATGTATTTGCCTCGGTGTTTCACGATTGCAGGTGCCTCACAGCCTCGGTCAAAGACGATCACGCCCTCTCTGTTGCTTGTGAGGTAGTCGTTACTGAGGCTGTCGATGCGGATCGCGTAACGCCAGGGGTTCTCGGGGTTGGCCTCGGGGGCGTTGTGGTCGCAGTAGATGAGGTAGGCCTTGCCGTCGTCATCTTTGAAAACATTCATGTCCGACCCGAAACCGGTTGAGGTGCCCACCTGCTGGGGGCCGTGCGAGGTAAAAGGCCCCTCGGGGTGGTCGGCGGTCGCGACACAGAGGAAGGAGGCGGGCATCGCGACAAACCAGCGGTACCACATGACATACTTTTTTGTTTGCTCATTGTAGATGACATGGGAGCGACCGGTTGCGCCGACCTTGCCGAAGCCTTTTTCGGGGCGGGGGAGACAGACGCACTTGTAGGTCCAGTTTTTGAGATCGGTGGATTGATAGACCTGCACGCCATTCCAAACGGGACCAGCGGTCATGCGGAATTTTCCCTGTGGGTTGTCTGCCATACCAGTAGAAGTCGTCACCGAAGCGGGCGATTTCGCCCTCATGCGCCGCGATGAGGTTTCCATCAGTATCCATCCAGTCGGTGCCATTGATGATCTCTGGGTTCGTAGCTACGTTCTTTTTTTCCTCGATGAAATCAAAGAGGTAAAGAATCACTCCGACGTGACAGCTGTACCAAAATTGTTTGTAGGTGAAGCCGACGACAATGCGGTTGTCAGGCTGGAGGTAGTAGGTGGTGTAGTTGGCTGTCTGTTGGGCGCGTTGTTGCATGACCTTGTCGCCCGTTGCTTTTCCAAGTTCCATGAGCATGGAGGCCCAGTTGAGGCTGTGGATGCCCATCACGACGTTGCACTGGAGTTGCTCGCGGATTCCCTCGGCGGGTTCAAAGCCTGGGATTTTATCGAGGAAGGTTTGTTCGATCCAGAGGTTGAGATCTTTGGCCATTTCGAGATAGCCGTTATCGGCGGTGCGATTGGCTAAGAGGTAGCGGATGGTATCGAGGCAGTCATAGTTGGTGCGGCCTTTCGGGCTGGGGGGGATGTCCTCGTAGAAGCCACGAAACTCCTTGGTTTTGATGGGGCCGTTGAGGAGCCAGTTCCAGGTTTTGTCACGGCTTGCCTTGAAGGTGGTGTTTGCATTTTGCTGATCGAGTCGCTCAAAGAGCATCACGGCATAGATGACGCTGCTCGTGTATTCCTCGACCACTTTTTCGGTCTGGGGGTCGACGCGGAATGGCCAAGTGCCGTTGGGGCGTTGGCGTTGTTGGAGGGTGTTCGCAATCGCGGTAGCGGCTTTTATAAAACGTGGCTCTTGAGTTGCTTCATAGAGGTCAAGATAGGCGAGTGCTAGAATCGCGGCCTTGTCGGGCATGATGCCTGAACCATCACGAAACCCGCCGGGCTTTTTGTGCTCGAAGGTGCTGTAGGGCATGTTCCCGTATGCCCAATCAGATGGGGTGCTATGCGCGATGTTCCAGTCGGCGAGCTTGATCGCTTCCTCAAGGGCGCGTTTACTGTCCGCATGTTTCCAATAGCGGAGAAAGGTTTTAATGTTGAGGGCGTGGTGAAAGGCGGGGTAGGAGGTGAAGCGGTCAACAGCCTTGGGGAAGGGGGCTCCGTTGTGTTGGACGTTTGAGTAATAAACCCACGGCATTTGAGTGGTTCCTTGCTCGTCGGTGAGGGTTTCAGGGGCGCCCTTGAACCAGTTGAGGTGGTCATCTAGAATGAAGGACATGCCACGTTGGATAGTTGACTCGTAGGATTGTAGCGGATCGAGTTGGCCACTCGCGTCACGCTTCACGGGAGCGACGATCATGTGGTGTTTCTTCCAGTCCACGGTTTCACCAGCGTTGGTCTGCAGAGGGAGGATTGCGAGGACGAGGGCAGCGAAGAGAATTTGCAAAGATCTGAATCGAGTCATCCCGAAAACTCTAGGTTGAAACGGCGGTAACGACCATAGAAGGGATCACTTGAATCGATGAATAAATCCGACCTTTCTTGAGAGGAGTCACCGTTTGTTGGGGAAATAAAAACCCTGCCCGCGCTTAAGCGGACAGGGCTTGGAAATTGAGGAAGCCTCGTTTAGCGGCGACGACGGAGAATCAGAGCGAGGCCGCTGAGTCCGAGCAACGCCGTGCTGGAGGGCTCGGGGATCGGGATGGTTCCGAAGTTATCTACGGTGGCATTGAGGGTTGAGAAATTTCCGCTGGCGTAGGCGATGTGATAATTGACCATCGAGTCATTTTGAGCGGCGGTGTATGAACCTGCTGAGGTGTAGATGACCGATCCGTTGGCGAGGAAGTCATACTCATCACCATTCCTTTCAATGGAAAGGGTGGTCGTGGAAGAAGGAATAGGGAAGTTAGCGCTCGAAAGGAGAACGTTGACGGGGTTTTTACCGTCCAGTATTTGGTAAAACCAATCTTGACTACCATCCGTGTTGAGAGTCCCTCTGAGACTAAACGTGTAATGGGGGGTTCCGTCCTGTAGAGTCGGTGATTCTGTGCTGGATAGGGCAATTCCCACGAGAGCAAAGTCCGTGAATGAAGGACTGGCATTATTGGCACTCACACTGGTGATGTCCAAGGTGACTGTATCATCAACGGCTCTGGTGGCTCCTGTTTCACTGAGGATACTCCATGAGTTTCCGGTGCTGGCCGCTAGATCAAGATCTTGGTCTCCGGCATTCCAAGTGGCTGTTCCTGAGCCTGTCAGATAGGTATTGTCTTCCCAGCTACCTGCGATGTCTGGATCGGTGTCGAAGGCGGTGACGGCGGCCTGTAAGGGCATGGCCGTGAGGAAAGCCAGAGCGCTGACAATGAGGCTTCTTTTTTCTAGGTTGTTAGTTATTTTCATTTTCTATTTTCTATTTTCTATTTTCTATTTGTTACGAGGCGTAAATATCAACCTCTATGCTCAGGATATTCTAGGGGGAGTTTCGCTGAGCGAGAATGCACAGGGCGGTGTGAGTTAATGATTAAATCCGATCTTTTTAAGGTGCTTTGGAGTGGAGAGAGCTTGGATGGGGAATAGTGAGTAATGACTCTAGCGACGACGGCGGAGAATTAGAGCGAGGCCGCTGAGCCCGAGTAACGCCGTGGAAGATGGCTCGGGAATGTTTCCTTCAATATCAGAAGCGACAATGATCAAGTTGTCGAAACTGGCGTATCCACCATCGGTAAGGTCAAGGACGAGCGAGATATTGCCGTCCGTGTTTCCAGTGGTGTCCAAGGCCGCGATGACTGCAGTCCAATCAAAGACGCTATGACTGGTCGTTCCGCTGCCCGTAACGATTTGGGTGTCGAGGAGAGTGCCCGGAGTATTGATGTCAAAGACGGCACCAGGGCTGTCATAGATTCTAAGCGTGAATTCGGGTTGGGACATTGTCACTAGATTCGCGGGAAGGATGGGGTCTAGGTTGATTGCAGAAATATCCATCGATAGATTGAGGAAGTTAAAGGCTCCCGTATTGAAGGTTAAAGAGAGTTTGTCATCCTGAAGCTCTTCCAGCATCCCGATCGAGTGATTGCCGCCCGTGCCACTCGGGTCAGAATATCCCGTTGTATAGGCTGTTCCTCCGTTGATATCGAAGGTTTCAACAGTCGTAACGAGCGGGACGGTAGACTGTTGGAAGATAGAGCCAGGTTGGCCATAAAGGTCATTAACCGGCTGCTGGCTAAGGTCCTTATAGCCGCCTACCGTGGTTATTCCAACGGGGCTTTCAAAGTCGTTTTGATAGAGAATAGTCGTGGCTTGGCTTGTTCCAACCAAAGCAAGCAGTGTTAAGAAGGGGAGTGTTTGTTTCATCAAAAAACACACTATCAGGAGACCCACAAGCGAGGGAATGGACTTAAGGGTGCCTTTTCATATATTAATCCGACCTTTTGGCTGCCCTCAGGATGGGAGACCCTGTCCGCGATTGAGCGGAGAGGGCCTGAAAGTTGTAGCGATTGGCTCGCGAATCCCGAGCCAGGGTTCATGATTCGCTCCTGCGGGCACTGTAAGCAACGACCTCGGGAGGGAGTCACATTAATAGAACCATCCAGCCTGCATGGAAATAACAAGATTAAATGCCCCGATCCGTGGCAGCTGCGCTTAAAAAACACACAAAACACGGACTTACGAACCCTTCTGTTTTGATGCGAGCCGATATGATACAAAAAAAAGCGCGAGTTATGCAATACAGCCGTGATTAAGTTTCATAGTTTTCTTATCGAGCATTTAGATCATCTAATAAAAACTACAAGAAAACATGAAAACAAATATCACATCTCAGACAGGATTACTCCAGTCAGTCCTTTTTCTCACCTTTGCTGGAGCTGCCTCCGCCGCGACGCTTGTCGGCCCTGGTTCAGGGATTTCGGGAACTCTTTTGAATGATAATCCAGGTGGAGATCGCCTTAATGTTCATCAAGGAGCAAGCACTTTGACAGCAGGAACTTATAATGTTGATGCCTGGTCTTTGAATGTCGTTACGGAAGCTGGAACAGGAACGATCACTCCAATGTTGTTGACCGGAACTCCTTCAAATTACACCACTCTTTGGGTGGGCACGGCTCTTGATCCTTCCGCATTAGGGATCCAAAGTATCGCTCAATCTACGAGTTTTACTTTAGCGGCAGATACAGACGTCTATGCTGGTTTTTATACACAGGCTTCAGGCTCAGATATTATAGGGGTAGTCTTAGGTGTCGGTACAACTTCTCATGATTCAGCCTTCACTGCTCCTGCTGGTGTGGGCGCGACCGTGAATGGTTTTAGTAATCCGACCCTTAGCCGAGCCTATGCCTTTGATGTGACCGTATCACCCGTTCCCGAGCCAAGTTCCTTGGCCTTATTCGGTCTGGGTTCCTTAGCTTTGATGCTCCGTAAGCGTCGCTAAGGAACGGCCTGAGGAAGCTTCTCCAATGGAGCGCTTCCATGGTTACTTCTTTTGGGTCGAGGGCTTCAGCCCGCATCGGTTTTCTCTCAACGGCTATGGTTACCTATCCTACACTGAGGGCGAGGCTTCCATTTCGTTTTAGGTTTAAGTTAAGGGGCTGGCGGCGCAATGAGCGGGTGTAGGATGGGGTGCACCTGTTTGTTATTGTGCTGTTATTGTCTGACTCTCTAAATTGTCTTCAACCCATCTGTTGAGACTCTTCCCCTCTTGTTGGGATAAGGCTGATAACCGTCTATGTAAATTAGGGTCTATACGTAACATGAACTTACCAGAGAAGGCCTTATCTGGTTCTTCACCTCGTTCTGCACAAAAATTCAAATAATCATCCACAGATTCTTGAAACGATTCTCTTAACTCTTCGACGCTGGTTCCCTGAAAAGTAACGACATCTCGGAGACCAATAACCTCTCCATGAAAGATTCCTGCTTCATCGTCAAATCCTACGGTGCTATCATATCCTTTGTATGTCATCATGGCTTTATTTTTGCTTCGGTTAAAAAACGCTTCATTGACCTTACCGCCCCTCGATCTGTGTCAGGACTTGGATGCGGTCTATGAAAAACGGCACGCACTCCGTTGAGTGCAATTCTTACACGTGAACCATTACCCTCACTGAGTTCCGCGCCACAGGCGCGCAACAGCGATTCGATGTCAACCCAGGCAATATCTGAACGAGTAGGAACATCATAGACCGCACGGAGGGTCTTTTTCTGGCGGTTGTTCACGTCTTTATTGGTATCACGGTTTGATACTGTGTCAAATCTTTTAGACTAAGCGAGGAGCTTTTTGATGATCCGTAGAACAAGAGCAGGATGCCCTTGTTGACACGCTGGAAGCGTGTGCTCCCCTTGCTGTATCTTGTGGTGTGTGGTTGATTAGCGGGCGGGACGCCCGCGCTCCTGTTTAGCATGGAGCGTTGTTTATCATTCGGTAGGGCGGCATGGCCTCATGTCGCTGGGGGGTAAAGCGTTGATTCGACAAGGCTCAACACGAATAGATTTGCGCCAACTCGTAGTTCTCAATTTCACCCTTCTACTTTTGAAGACATGTGTAGAATTGGGCAGTGATGAGAACAAAAGAATCACATACTCTGACCCGTGCACTTCAGCTTGTATGAAAAGACTAGATTTAATGCCCCCATCCGCGGCACCTGCGCTTAAAAAAAACACAAAACACGGACTGACCTCGATCCCGGAGCGGAGCGACGTTGCCTGCACCGTTTTGTTGGGCTCACTACAGTTTCTGCCCGCTCTTGAGCAACACCGGCTTGAGCTTTCCGTATTCCACCTGCTGGACGCTAAGCCCCTCTTCAATGGCAATGGCCGCAGCGTGGGCCGCGCTCTCACTAAGCACCATGAAGACCGGCTCCATGCGGATCGAACCGTGGGCGACATGGGAAGCGGACAGGCAGATGGGGGCGAAGACATTCTCACACTCCCCCTTGCGCGGAATGATCGAGCGGTAGGAAACCGGGTAAGGCCTGGGAGGCTTGCGCCAGATGACCCCTTCGTTGCGCACATAGCCCTGTTCGTTGACGATGTGTTGCACCGCGTGAGAATCCATGCCGAAGGATGCCAAGCCCACCGAGTCTTCGGCTTTCTTTTTGCTCATGCAGTTGTGCTGGGTCATAACGTAGTCGCTGACCATGCGCCGTGCTTCACGGATGTAGATCATGTAAGGCCAGCCGCCGTTGCTCTGGAACTCGTCCTTGGGCAAGCCGAAGCCACTGACTCTCTTGCGGATGCGTTCGGGAACGCGTTTGCTGTCGGCCAAGGTCCAGAGGAACCCGTGGATATACAAACGGTGTGCCTTTTCAATCTCCCGGCGCTTTTGGTAACTGGCCTCGGGGTATTCCCAGTTGGCAGCGACGTAGTCACTGCCGACAGCATGCATGTTGTTCCAGTCCACCTTGGATTCGGACCCAGCCAACGGCTCAATCAGGGCGGGCATGCGCCCGTCTCCGGCCTCAAAGTTACGTAGCAGCAGCTCGTGATCAATCTCCCGGTAGCCCGCAGGTTTCTCCAGAGGGATTTTCAAGGCGGGGTCTGTGGTGAGGCACATGCGGTAGTTGTATGCTTGGATCTTGCGGTCCCCCTGACCGTTTTCAAGCCCTTCGATCTTGTGCACATGGGGAAGAAGCCCGCTGGAGGGATCACCGGGGGTGAGATAGCCGTCCACTTTGGCGGTGAAGTGATCCTTGTCGCCCTGAGTGTAATGCGCCCGGGGTTTGGTATCGCCGCGGCGCACTCCGGCAAGGTCTTCGCCGTATTGGCTCTCGGGCTCGCGCCCCACGGTGTAAGTCACTCCCGCGGCTGCCATCAAGTCCCCCACATAGGTCGCATCGATGAACATTTTTCCGTGGAATGTTTTACCGCTTAGCGTGGTGATGGAAACGATACGCTTGCCGTCCATTTTCACTCCGGTTTCACGGTTTAATTTTTCATCAAAGAGCACCTGCACACCTGCGTCTGCGATGAGTTTTTTAAACACACGCTCGCCTTCATGAGGCTCAAAACTGCGCACATGTTTTTTGCCATAGGCTGCGTTGATCCCCTCATAAAATTCTGAAGCAATGCCACCAAAGGTTTTACGCTGGCCGAGGAAATCGGTAGCTCCCAGGCCACTGGCACTCATCCCTCCAAGGAAGCCCGTGGGATTGACAAGAATCACTGACAAGCCTTGGCGCTTGGCCGCAACCGCCGCGGTAACCGCTCCTGAGGAGTCGCCGTAAACCACCACGTCATAGATCATCCCTGCCTCCTGGGCGTCTATTTCCAAAATCATAATCGCTGCGATCAAGGAAAAGACCAAGACAGTGAATGTGGAGCGTGTTTTTCTATGAGGGTGCATCGTGTGTATAACTCTTTGGCCCAACAGTTAATAGGTGGAAAATTTCGTTAGCTGGGATTCCAGCGAAGGCTTTGAATCTAGGTGAGTGTTTTGTCCTCGATACCTCTAAAAATTAGCGAGTTGGATTTAGGGCGTCAAGGTTTTCTCAAGAGGGGCGGGTGTAGGCTTAACGACGACTGGATGCCTTCATTCACACCTTATCTTCCTGATCTAAGCTTCTTCTTTCCGTGTCAGGGGCTTCTAGCCCCTGAAAAATAAAGAACTCAGGGGCAGGATGCCCCTGACACAGATCTTCTCTGCGATGCAGTCGCGCTCCTTTGTGGGGGTGGGCCGTGGGTTAACGACGGCGGGACGTCGTCATTCCCTACTTAGGGCGTTGCGGCAGATGATGGCTGGGTGGTGGGCTTTGCGTTGGGTGCCGTCGTGGATTTGGTGGCGGCAGCTGGTTCCGGCGGCGGCGATGATGGTTTCGGTGTCGAGTTCCTCCACGTGGGGGAAGAGGACGAGGGCGCCGATTTTCATGGAGACGTCGTAATGTTCTTTTTCGTAACCAAAGGACCCTGCCATCCCACAACAGCCGGAGGGGATTTCTTGGGCGGTGTAGTTTTTGGGGAGCGAGAGCATCCTCAGGGTGGGGTCGGTAGAGGAAAGGGCTTTTTGGTGGCAGTGGCCGTGCACGTGGATGTGGCGTGCTTCCTGTGTGAAGCAATCCGCATCCACATTCCCGGCGTCGGCTTCGCGGCTGATGAATTCGTCGAGGGTCAGGCAATGCGGGGCGAGCTTTTGAGCGGCTTCGCGGTGGGCGGGGTCCACTAAGGAGGGGTATTCATCACGGAAGCCGAGGATGGCGGAGGGCTCAACGCCGATGAGGGGTTCTTGTTCCGAGACGAGGGGGGAAAGGAGGCGGACGTTTTCGTTGGCGAAGGTTTTGGCGCGGCGGAGGAGGCCTTTGGAAAGAGAAGCTCGTCCGCTTTCGAGGTGGTCGGGGAGGTGGACCTCGTAGCCGAGTTTTTCGAGGAGTTCGATGGTCGCGATCCCGGCGTCGAGGTCGTTGAAGTTGGTGAATTCATCACAGAACAGATGCACGCGCCCGAGCGATTTTTCAGTCTGTGCTGGCAGGGGTGCGAGGGGTGTGCGCTGGGCAAACCAACGACGCAGGGTGATGTTGTTGAGCTTGGGCATGCTCCGCGCTGGGTGGAAACCGATGAGGCGGTTGGCGAGGGCGCGGAGGGGTGGGGATTGGAAGATGGCGTTGTAGAGCTTCGGGGCGAGGGAGGCTAGGCGGGCGCTTTCGGTAAAGTGGGCGATGAACCGGGAGCGGAGGGGGACGCCGTGGCTGTCGTAGTAGTGCTGTTGGAACTCGGCCTTGAGCTTGGTCATGTCCACGCTCGATGGGCACTCGGATTTGCAAGCCTTGCAGGACAGGCAGAGATCCATGACCTCTTTTATTTCCTCGCTGTCGAAGGGTTTTGCGGGGTCGTGCGGGTTGGTGAGCATCTGGCGCAGGATGTTGGCGCGGGCGCGGGTGGTGTGCTTTTCCTCCCGGGTCGCCATGTAGCTGGGACACATCGTGCCACCGGCGAGGGAGCCTTTGCGGCAGTCGCCCGAGCCGTTGCATTTCTCGGCGGCGCGGAGGACGCCTTGGGTGTCGCTAAAGTCGAAGACCGTTTCGTAGTCGGGAGTGTCTTGCTCTGGACTATAACGGAGGGCAGTGTCCATGGGTGGGCTGTCGACGATTTTCCCGGGGTTGTAGAGGTTGTGCGGATCAAAGAGGGCTTTCACCACGCGCATGAGTTTGTAGCAGTGGTCGCCGACCATGAGGGGGATGAACTCACTGCGCAGGCGACCGTCGCCGTGCTCGCCACTGAGGGAGCCTCGGTATTTTTTAACAAGTTGGGCGATGTCGGTGGCGACCCCGCGAAACATGGCGAGGCCCTCGGGGGTTTTCAGGTTGAAGAGGGGACGAGTGTGGAGTTCGCCCGAACCGGCATGGGCATAGTAAACGCATTCGATGGCGTATTTGGTGCGGAGGATTTCGTCAAACTCGGCAATGTAATTCGGGAGGTCTTGCACATCGACGGCGGTGTCCTCGACGTTCTCGCGTGGCTTGGTGTCACCGACGACGTTACTCATCAGCCCCTGTCCCGCGCGGCGGAGTTCCCAGACTTTGTCACCATCTTGACCCCAGAGGACCGGGTGGGCGTAGCCGTAGTCGGCGGTCTTCCAGTCAGCGATGAGGGCCTCGACGGCGGCTTGGGTTTCTTCCTGAGTGTCGCGGCGGATCTCGACCACTAACAACGCCCCGGGGTCGCCGACGACGAAGTCGCGGTTGCGTTGTTGAGCGAGGTTTGATTTGGTGCAGTCGAGGATATGGCGGTCGATGAGTTCGGACGCGCTTGGGTGGTGCGGGAGGGCGAGGAGGTTGGCGTGGAGGGATTCGTTGACGCTTTCAAAATGACCACAAACGAGGGCGACGTGCGGTGGGGGGAGGGGAGAGCAATCGAGTTCGATCTCGGTCGCAAAGAAGAGGGTGCCCTCGGAACCGGCGATGAGCTTACAGAGGTTGAAGGGCTTGTCGGAGGTTGGGTCAAAGACCTCGGCATCCATGAGGAGGTCGAGGGCGTAGCCGGTATTGCGGCGGGGGATGGAGGCGAGGGGGAAGTTCTCGGTGATGGCGTGGCGGTTTTCGGGGTCGCTGAGCATCGCGCGTAGGCCCTGGTAAATTTGCGCTTCCAAGCCGGTGGTCTGCTTGCATTTTTCCTCGAACTCGGTCGGGGTGAGGGCGGAGAAGGTGGCCTCGCTCCCGTCACTGAGGAAGCCTTTGACGGAAAGGAGGTGGTCGCGGGTGCTTCCGTAGACGATGGAATTTGATCCGCAGGAGTTGTTGCCGACCATCCCGCCCATCATCGCGCGATTGGCGGTCGAGGTCTCGGGGCCGAAGAGGAGGCCGTGGGGGAGGAGGGAGTGGTTAAGCTCGTTACGCACGACGCCGGGTTCGACCCGGACGCGGCGCGTCTTTTCATCGATGCTCAGAATGCGGGAGAAGCTCTTTCCGATATCAACAACGAGTCCATTGCCGACGCATTGCCCAGCCAACGAGGTGCCTGCCGCGCGGGGGATCAGGCCGAGCTGGTTACGTTGGGCAAAGCGGATGATTTCCTGGAGGTCGGCTGCATTTTCAGGAAAGACGACGCCGGCGGGGAGTTCCTCGTATTCGGAGGCGTCCGTCGCGTAAAGCCGACGGAGGGTGTTGCCGGTGTGCAGGGTGCCCTTGATGCGTGAGCTGAGCTGTCCGAAGGGGGTCATGATTGTAGTGGGGGCTTTCCGCCCTCCTTTTTAGCTCCAGAGATTCGGGATGAGGAGGTTTTTTCAGGAAATTTTCCCTACAGCCTCTAAAGCGGTATCCACATCTGCCCCGTCGTGAAGCATGGACATCAGGGCGTGGGTAATCCCGGAGGGTGAGGGGTGTTGGATGACATTACGTCCGTAGACGATACCCGCGACACCTTGTTCCAATAAGCCTGCGGTTCGTTCGAGAAGCACTCGGTCCTCAACCCGTCCGCCGCCACGAACGAGGACGGGGACATCCCCTGCGGTTTCGACGACGTCTCCGTAATCGGAAATATTGTCGGTGGGATCGGCCTTGATGACATCGGCACCCAGTTCGACCGCTTGGCGGACGAGGTGGACGATTCCGTCACGATCGCCGTTGACGGTGTAGCCGCCTCCTTTTTCATTGGGGCGAAAGACGAGCGGCTCGACCATCATGGGAATCCCGTAGTGGTCGCTTTGTGGTTTCATACGGAGGATGTTTTCCACGCACTGCTGATGGATTTCTGGAGCCTCGGGAAGAACGAAAAGGTTCACACACACGCAAGCGGCGTCGAGTCGGACTGCTTGGAGGATGGCTTCTTCGAGCGCCATGTTGAAGCGGGTTTCGGGGAGCTCGGAGCCATAGATGTTGGCGGTATCGGTGCGGAGCACGAGGGCTGGTTTCTGCTTTCCGGGAACAACCTGCAGATGACGCGCTTGTCCGGTGGTCAACTGGATGGCATCGGGGTTAGCCTCGACGAGGGTCTTGATCGTTTGCGGCATCGATTCGATCCCTTGGAGGAATCCGGTATTGTTAAAAAAGCCGTGATCGACCGCCACATTGAGGCAGCGTTTTGAGGTGGCGTTAAAGAGCCGATTGAGTCTGTAGTCTTTCATAGGTATAGTTGAGGTATTTTAATTAAGCAGTGGGCTTGCGGTGTTTCTCAATGTCGGCCACCAAGCGGTCGGCGTTGCCAAAAAACATCTTCTCGACTCCGGCACGGTCGATGCCGACTTCTTCGCTGGCCTCTTTCATCGCTTTGAGAGCCTCATACATATACAAGGTGTAGCCCGCTTCGATTTCGGGAGATTCACGGTTCGTGTTGAAGTAGAAATCCTGACTGGTGTGGTTCGTATAGCTCCGGCCCTCCCATTTCCGCCGACCGCGCATCATGAACATTGGGTTATCGGTTCCATACATGATTTGGTCGGGGCCGATATGCTCCATCGCGAAGGCATGCACCTCCGGGTTGAGGACGGCTGAGTTATCCCAGTAGAGACCCGGGTCATCGGCGAGGGGAAGGATGCCTTCCACGGCGTGTGGTTTGGTATAACTGCGCCCAAAGTGGGCGATGACGAGTTTGATGTCGGGATACTTTTCGCGGATTTCCTTAATGTCGCTTTGGTTTTGCGGGTGGCCTAAGCGATCGGCCTTGGGCACGTGCATTGTGACCCACGCCTTGTGGTCGTTGAGCACTTCAAGCTGGTGATGGGGGAGGAAGTCGAAGATGGAGGCCTCGATGTATTTATCACGCGAATTGGCATCATGGCCGATGAGGCTGTAATAAGGTTTCACCCCGATGACGCCGGGTTGTGTAAGGAGCCACTCGACTTGCTCGGCAACCCAGGTTGGGCGCACGACGGCGAGGGCGTTCCAGCCTTTTTGCGGAAGGTTATCCCACACGTATTGGTTAGATCCCTCGATCTCCCAGCCGAGAAAAGGCCAACCAAATCCGGTGCAGGTCACCTCGCGACCGGGGAAAACGGTCTGATAACAATGCTCCGCGACATCGGCACTCATCATGTTTTGCAGTTCCTGCACCCAGTAGGATTTTTTCATTTCCTCGGAGACCGTTTCGAGCTGGTAGCTCTGGTCGATGATGTGGATGTGCGAATCGAAGACCCGCTGCGGCACCCAGTCTTCGAGGTGGGTCGCCCAGAATTCGCGGTCGATATCGGTATAGTTGAACTTGTGGTGGAGATTTATTTCTTTCATGATGGATGATTTATTAAGGTTTGGTCTGAGTCTTGGTGAGGATGATCTGGTCGATGCCGATCACTCCGGGGGACTCGGCGGCAATGATCGAAAGTTGAGCCGCGTCAGGTGAAAGGGCAAAGCTCCCGAGTCGGAGACGGTGCACGAGGTGGTCGCCCGAAATCCATTCACCCTCGGGGAGTTTGCTCCGCGAGGAGGGCACGGTGTTGCCGAGATAGACCTCGGCGGTCTGGTAGTTAACCTGATACTTTTGCCCTTCCTGAGTTGTTTCAGGGAAGCTGATCGAGACGGGCTGGCCGTTGATCTCGATCCTAAACGGGCCATACTCGGGGCCACGCGTGATGATCATGTCGACTAAGTATTGTGCAGATTCATCAACAGGAAGGGAGAACGAGATGCGGTCTCCTTGTAGCTGAGGGGTATAGGAGACCTGCCCTGATCCGGTCCACATGTTGAAGTCGTCATGCGTTCCGCGTTCCTGTGTTTCGGCGATGCTTCCCGCCGTGATTTCATAGGGTGTCTCTTCCGCTTCGATGACCTGGGTGCTGCTCCCGATCTTGGTCGTGACAACACAGGCCAGGACAATCAGACCGACCATGAGCGACCACCAGAGGCGCAGACTGCGGAGGCCGCCGTTTTTCTTTTTGTCCTCGGTCGATTGGCGGATTGCTTGAAAGCTCCAGATGACTCCTTTGAGCTCCTCGTCTGTCTTTCGGCGGGTAAAGAGGGAGACAACCACGAGAGTGAGGCCCGAGAGGAGAAGGACGAGAAAGGTGTGGTGGGTGAAGGTGTCGTAGGGGATGAGGGCGTTCACCTTTGGAAAGATGACAAACTTGACCAAGGGGGTGTAAACGCAAAAGCCGAGAATGATCGCGGCGAGCGCTCCGGGGCCGGTGGCTCTTTTCCAGAGCACCCCGATGAGGAAACAGGACGCGATGGGGGCGGCCATGTAAAAGAAGGTTTGCTGAATGATCCCAAAGACGGTGATCCCGGGCAACTGCGAGAGAAGCATCGCTACGCCCACGCCGATGAGGAGGATGACCGTGCCGCTGAGGCGGCCCACGCGGTGCAGTTCTTTGTCCGAGGCATTCGGGCGAATGAGTTCTTTGTAGAGATCGAGGGTGAAGATGGTCGAAGAGGAGTTCGTGATTGCGCTGAGGGTGGACATGATCGCGCTTGCGAGTCCGGCCAAGACGAGTCCCGTAAAGCCGACGGG
This sequence comes from Pterothamnion heteromorphum, assembly GCA_032358295.1. Classification (NCBI taxonomy): domain Eukaryota; phylum Rhodophyta; class Florideophyceae; order Ceramiales; family Ceramiaceae; genus Pterothamnion; species Pterothamnion heteromorphum. The sequence goes on along the minus strand of JAULBV010033336.1, from coordinate 29,607 downwards.
TAAGAATTCTTTGACCATGAAGGGCCAGGCTTGGTCACCGTCACTGAGGCGGTCTTGAAAAAGATGGAAGGCGATAATGCCGGGAACGACGATGATAAAAGGAAGGATCGCTTTGGTGAAGCCCGCCATCACGACGCCCATTTGGGCATCCCATTCGCTTTTAGCGGCCAGACAACGCTGCACCATGAATTGGTTGGCACAACTGTACCAAATACCCACCGAAAACATCCCCATCAAGAGGCCCGACCAGGGAATGAGCTCATGGGTGGGTGGGTAAAAGACAATGAACTTTTCGGGCAAATTCTGAGTCAAGCCATCGAGCCCCCCGACATGGTAGAGGCCAAAAATCGTCACCACAAGGCCGCCGATTATGAGAAGGCAATACTGGACAAAGTCAGCCCAAACCGCTGAAAGAAGGCCGCCGTAGATGGTATAGGCGCCCGCGGTGATGGCGAGGAGGGCCACTCCCCACGGGAGCGAAATCATCGGGAAAAAGACATTGATCGCCTTTGCTCCCGCAAAGAGAACCCCGCCGAGCATCGCGATGACCAGCCCGGCAATCATCACTCCGGCATAGATATAGCGGCACTTTTTATTGTAACGGCGTTCGAGGAATTCCGGCATCGTGGAGACATTACCGCGCATGTAAAAAGGGAGAAAAATCCAGATCAAAGCGGTCAAGGTGATCGCGTTACCCCACTCCCAGTTCGAGACCGCCATGCCATAGAGAAACCCCCAGCCGACCATTCCGATAAAGTGCTCGGTCGAGATGTTCGAGGCGATGAAGGACGCTCCCACGACATACCAGGGCAGTTTTTTCGAAGCCAAGAAGTAGTCCGAGGCCGATTGAGTTTTGCTGCGTGCGGCAATCGTAATCGCAAAGGCGACGATCCCGAGGAAGTAGCCAAAAAAGATGACGATGTCTAAGAGTCCTAAGTTCATATGTGAAGTTGTTTTAAATTAAAGGGAGCAAACCTCCATGCCTGTGAGTTGCCCGAAGAGGCTGAGGCTCTCGCGGTGGTCGCCCATCACGAGAATGGAGTGGTGGGTTCCACCGAGGCGGGAGAATTTTTCGAGGAATTCGGCCACGGGGAGGGGAGGGCGAATCCACGCGCGCACCCACTTGGGTAGGTCTGGATGGGTGCCGTCTTCGAGCACTTCCACGAGGGAAATAATCAAGCGGAACGTATCGTCGGGGCCGGGGGAGATATTAAGATGAGTCGCCTTTCCCGGTTGTGGAGCCAGTCCCAATGCGGCGGGATTCTGAGCGGGCGAAAACGGGTAGTCCTTTTCATAGAGGAGCGGTTTTTTCTCAGAAAGCTCAGGGTTGAATTCGCCCATGTGGGAAAGAAAAATCGAGTTCCCCTCCCAATCGGGGCAGAACATTTCGACAAAGGAGGTCTTTCCGTAGGCTCCACTCAAGGCGGCGGAGAAGGAGGCGGTTAAAACATCGCCCTCGCCCGAATAGCCGATCCCACGCGTCATCGCCTTACAGCATTCGAGAAAGGGCACCGTGTTCACGGGGCCTTCGGCCTCACGGAACTCTTCGAAATTCATACTGAAGGCGCCATAGCCGCCTTGGGTGAGATAGTGGCGTAAACCTAGACCGACGCGGAGCGAGCGACGGTGTACCTCGGGGTCGATCTCGCCTTCGTAGCGTTCTAGATCCTGCAGGCGTTCCTTTTCAATCTCTTCCTCGGTGATGGCGGAGGCGCAAGCCCCCAGCTCGGCGGGCTGAATATTGTCCACCGTGATCCCGAACTGAGCGGCCAAGACATCCGCTTCCACGCGGAAATCTCCCATGCCTTTGAGGGCTCCGCCGATGCCTAAAGTCTTCATCCCTTTGAGCAAGGTGGCGGCATGCGCGGCACGTGCGAAATCGACGACGCGATCGATGACTGAAGCATCGCTCAGATGTCCGGCGACCACCTCGTAGTCTTTTTTGTGGCGTCGGAGCATTGCAGCAAGATCCTGCACCCCATGAATGCCGTGATTATAGAGGAGGCGTTCTGGATTCACATCGCGCGGAAAGGAGGCGTCGAGGGTGGTGTCGAGTAAGAGTAAGGGGCAGGGTGAGGCGGCAAGGACTTCGACCGATTCGAGGGATGGGGAGTAGGCCAAATGCACGGTGACAATCAGATCCACCTCTGCGTCTTGGAATTGCCTTAAGGCGCTCTCGACCTCGTCACGCACACAGCAGGTTGCGGCTTGGGTGACCTCGACTTTTCGCAAAGCGAAGGCCTCGCAGACTTGATCGGTTAGGGGTTCGACCTTGCCTCGGAGTTCGGATAAGACCTGATCATACAAGTCGACATAGAGGGGTAAGAGTCCAATGCGGGGGGAATTCATGCGTTCACTAGTTCTGGTTTGAGATGGAAAGGCTGTCCAGCGGGGTCGGCACTGTAGAGCCGTTGATAGAGGTCATGATAAAGGTGCTGGAGGTCGTTGAGCTTCTCCAGGTCGGGGATCGGTGCACCCGTGTAGGACTGGGCTTGCACTTGGGCGACGAGGGGGTCTAAGGCATAAAGACTCCCCCGAGTGCCCATTCCCTCAGGGATGAAAATAGGGAGGGGGGCGAACAGGGCTGCGAAGAGTTTTTGGAAATAGGGAGCACGGCTCGCGCCACCGCAGAGAACGAGGCTATCGATTTCTCCGGCCTGATGCACTGGCGCAAAGACGCGCGCAAACTCGAAGACGAGTCCAAGGGCGACCGAGCGGAGGAAGTCTTCCTTGGAGGTGGTGGCTGACATGCCGAGAAAAGCACCCGCCCCGAATCCTTTGCTGAGGGGGTTGGGGCGGTTGAACCAAGGGAGGCAGGTCAAGTCCTCTGCGGGAAGCAGTTGCTCCGCAAAGAGGGCGCTCGCCTTGTGGAGTGACTCGGCGTGATCTTGATCAACGAAGTTCTCTAAAGCCCAATCCCAGGTCAGATTTCCCGTTTGGAGAGCTTGAATAATTAAGCGGTCGTCACCTGCGGCAGCTGCAGGCGTGGGGACAGAAAACTGATATCCTGAGCCTTGTCCAAGGTCCTGAGGCAGTACGAAATTCCCGACCCATGCGGTGCCGAGCGAGCATTGGAGAGGGCGTTTGGAAAGGTGCATCACGGAGACGTAGCCCGCTTCATGGTCATTGTAGGGCCCCGCGATGGGGATTCCGGCGGGCAGGCCGAAACGCGTGGCGGCCTCAGTCGATAGAGCCTCTAAGCGATGCCCCTCGCGGAGGGGCGAGAAAAACGAGCAATCCAAGTCCACGAGATCGAGTGGGGTTTGTGATAAGGTTTTCTCGTGCGCATCGTAGCATCCGCTTTGCAAAGCCTGACAAGCATCCTGTTTCCAGATTCCGGTGAGCTGATGAAAAACGAACTCACCTGCCCCGACGTAGCGGTTTTGTTTATGAAAGAGAGTCGGGTCTTTTTCTTGGAGCCACTTGATACGCCCGAGACCTGCTCCCGGTTCGTCACGGTTCGAAAACGAACGCCAGAACTCGGGGGGGTGGACGCTTTGGATTTGCGCAATCTGTGCAAAGCAACGGAAGTCGTTCCAAAGATAAAGCGGGGTGAGCGGTTGGCCGCTCTCGCGTTCGACAATGAGAGTGCTGCCACCCTGTGCGGCGAGACCGAGGCCCGAGACCTCTGACCAACGTGCGCCGCATTGTTCCTTGAGCGATAAAAAAGCGGTGCTCAGGCAGTCCATGATCTCGCTTGGAATTTGTTCCCGGCGCCCATCATCACCCGTCTGCACGGGCAGGCGCACCGAGGCTTGAGCCAGACAGCTTCCGCCATCAGGGTCATAAGCGGCCACCTTGAGCCCGGTTGTTCCTAGATCAATTCCGATTAGCATGTCACAAGTTCTTTGGGGTGTTCCTTCGGGACGAAGGGGTTTTCTTGAAAGGGCAGACGCAAGGCTTCCGCGACAGCCTGGCAGGTGATGTGTCCCTGATAAGTATTGAGGCCGCCTTGTAAATCAGGCATCTGGCTCAAGGCGTCTTCGGCGCCGAGATTGGCAATCTTGATCGCGTAGGGCAGGGTGGCATTGGTCAAAGCCTGAGTCGCGGTGCGCGGGTAGGCGCCCGGCATATTTGCGACGCAGTAGTGGACAATGCCCTGCTCGGTATAGACGGGGTCATCGTGGGTGGTTGCGCGTGAGGTTTCGGCACAGCCGCCTTGATCGATGGCGATATCGACAAAGACCGACCCGGGGGCCATGAGCTCTAGCATGTCTTCTCGAATGAGCTTGGGGGCTTTAGATCCGGGGAGCAAGACCGCGCCAATCAAGAGGTCGACCTTGGGGAGCATGTCGAGGAGGTTTTGCTCATTGCTGTATAGAGTGCGCGCAGATTGATCCATCGAGATATCGAGAAACCTCATTTTTTCTAGATCGACGTCTAGGATGGTCACGTTAGCGCCCAGACCTGTGGCCATCCGTCCCGCGTTGACTCCGGCAGTGCCCCCGCCCAAGACGAGGACGTTCCCAGGGAGAACCCCCGGAACACCACCGAGCAAGACGCCTTTACCGCCCTGCGAGTGGTTGAGATAATGAGCGCCCACGATGGTGCTCATCCGTCCCGCGATTTCACTCATCGGTTCGAGCAAAGGAAGACGCTTGCCCACCGAAATTGTTTCATAAGCGATGGCGGTGGTTCCCGCATCGAGAAGAGCCTTCGTCAACTCTGGCACGGCGGCCAAATGAAGGTAGGTAAAGAGAACGAGATCTTTGCGCAAGAATTGATACTCCTCCGCGATAGGCTCTTTCACCTTCATGACCATTTCGCACGACCAAGCCTCCTGCGCTGTGGCGACGATTTTCGCGCCAGCGGCGAGGTAGAGTTCATCGGCAAAGCCACTACCTAGGCCGCCGTTTTTTTGCACCCAGACTTCATGTCCGTTACGCACGAGTTCTCTGGCGCCACCGGGGGTGCAGGAGATACGATTTTCCTTAATCTTGATTTCCTTAGGGATTCCAATTCTCATCGTTTTATTCTTTTTAGTTAGCTAGAGAAATCATGACCTCGTTCATTTGATCCATGAAGTAGTCAATCATCGCCTTGTCGGCGATTAAGGGGATCTTCGTCAAGACGACGGGCGGGCAATCCGCCTTGTAAGTCTGCGCGCTGATATCCATCCCGCGCCTACTGATTTCCTGGACGAACCCTTTTGCTTTTTCCAAATCCGAAAACTGAATAGTGCTCATGTGCTTCCAGCCATCAACGCCGGAAATCACCTCTGGGTAAGCGGCCGCAAAGTCCCGCACGCGTTGCTCGAAATAATTGCCAAGCTCTTGAGTTACGGCCGCATTGGCCTGCGCCCATTCCATCGTGATGAGATAGGCCAAGGCCGCTAGCTCTTCCTGACCATTGGTCACCAAGGCTCCGAACTGGGGCATGCTGTCCATCGCCGCGCTGAAGATGATGCGCGAGGCAGGGTATTCTCCACCGGGGAAGCCTTTCCCGATCGCAACAAAAGTGGGTTTGATGCTGTATTCGCGGAAGAGATAAAGTTCAGAAGCCCACATGCAGGATTGGATTTCATCGCAGACGGTGGCGACGTCGTTCTCCTCACAAAGTCGGTAGGCGTGCTGGAGGAAATCGGTGCTGAGGCGACGGCCCCCATAGTTCATCATGATGATCTCATGGAAGAACCCTGCGATTTTATACTCTCCTTGATCAAATTCCGCAAAGGCGTCATCAAGATCTTGTTTGTTGTTAGGACGGATGTGCACGACCTTCCAGAGTTGGGCGTCCTCCATGTTTGCGCAAAGTTCCGGCCACATTCCTCTCATCATTTGGGTGAGGGTCGTCGTGCCGTGGTAATTGGCAGTGGGACCACCTTCCTCGTTAGCCAGGCAGAGAATGACGGGGATACGGCCAAGATATTTCGGCTCTGCAACCTCGGCTTGGATGCGGTAGAAACGGGCGAGAATCATCTTCAAGGCAGCTTCCACGGCGAGGCTGCCCGTTTCCAGGTTGATCACGCGGTTCAAGACGGTCAGGTCATCAGTGATCGCCATCACGGACTCTAGGCTTTCGCAGTCGCCTCGGTCGAGACCGTTTGCAGTGCGAATGAGTTCCTCCTCAAGGATGCGCGTAATATACCCGCGCGTGTTGTTATGGGTTGCGTTGGGGGTGTTTAAGGTGCGCGCAACATCAATGAGGCCGTAGCCCGGAAAGCTGTGGCCTAAAGGGGTGTGGTAGTGTTCGCTTTTTGTGGTGAGATAAAGCCGACCATCTTCCCCGACGCGGTAGTAGCCGTAAGCGCTCAGCGGGGCGGCGTTGGCATTGAGGGCCTCGTTAAATTTCACGGTGCCTGCACCGACTGACGTTTTCTTGAGGGGCGTATCCACCACCTGCGTGCCGACCTTTTCGAGCATTCCTGCGAGACGACGTTGCATTGTCTCTGGATAGAAATCGATTTTCTCTGCGGCGGCGGCCACTAATGCTTCGGTTTTTTTTCCGGTGAGTGCGGCAGAGGCGGCACAGGCTGAAGAAGTATACTCTTCCCCGAAGAGGTCGCTGAGAGATCGTTCTACGTTTACAAATTGGTTGTTCATTAGCTTATCTTTTTTGAAATTTTAGGGCTTCTCCGACTACGGCAAGTGCGTGTGGTATCGGGTTGGTGAAGTGCTCACTTATTAATAGATGAGTTTTCAAAATTGAGAATGATTACAGGATACAGAGATGATGAATAAATCCGACTTTATGAGGAGGGGGTATCGGATCAGTCCTTCACAAAACCGTGAACTTGGCGGACGCGGCGGTAGTTCGAGGGTGGCATCCCAAAGCGACGCTTGAAGGTGCGGGAAAAATGGAACGGGCAATTGAAGCCGCAGTGCTCGGCGATGTCTTCCACGGTGCGCTCGGGGTAGGCGAGCATCCGTGAGGCTCTCTGCAGCCGTGCCTCGGTGAGCCAGGCTTTAGGGCTCATTCCAGTATGAGACTTAAAGAGGCGACTAAAGTAATCAACATTAAGGCCACAGCTAGCGGCCCAGTCGACGATCGTGACGTCCTCGCTGAGGCGTTGCCTGATCCATTCCTGAGCGGTGTGCAAATGGTGGATGGTCTTGGGGTTTCCGCCAGCGGCACCTGGCGCGGGACAGAGGTCTTCTTGGAGCTTGGCCAGCCAGTGGAAAATGGCCCCCGTGACGTGGAGGTTTCGCCAACGGCTCTCGCCTTTGAGGGCTTCGAGCACTTCTCCGAAGAGTTGCTCATAAGCTTGCGGTTTTTTCAGCGCGTAGTGGCGTTCGTAACCGTGCTGAAGAAGGACGTTGGCCGCATCATCACGACTCAATGAGAGTCCTGCCGAGAGGTGTGTCTGAGGTTGGCCGGTGCTTTGAGTGGCGGAAAAAATATCACCCCCGCGCCACACGACCATCTCGCCGGGTTTCATCGGGATAGCGACTCCATTGATCTCCGCCGTGACGGTGCCTTCCTTGAGATAGAAAAAGCAGATCAAATCCGACGCGAGACGGGAGGGCTCCACTTTCCATTCCAAGTCTCCGCCCCAGCGTCCAAACCATTTCACTTGGAGGCCGAGCGATGTTTCAAATTCGGGCGTCCAATCATGATGGTAGGGGAGGTCGTTCATTTGAGAGAGAGGTAAGCGATTTAAACTTTACGACTTCTTGACTTGAATGGAATGAAATAAACGGGAGGGCTTCATGATTAAATCCGACTTTTTTAGTTGAAGGAGCTTTGACCGTCTGCATAAAAAAACGCGGTAGGGAGCATGCTCCTTACCGCGTTGTGAAATGATAATCTCAGATTGTGTGCCTTACTTGCGGCGACGCAAGACGAGGGCCAATCCACCAAGGCCGAGAAGGGCGGTGGAGGAGGGCTCGGGGACACAGAGTGCAAGGTTACTGACCGTTGAGGTGTTATCCGTAGTTGCATTCGCGGCAAAGCCGAGCATGAGGTATTCGTAGTCAGCGACGTCAGCTATTGGGTAGGCTGAAATATCGATGCTCGCAGTATAGGTGCCACTTCCGGTAAGAGAAACTGCTTCGTCAGCACCTCCACTATTTGTGTTTCCACTGAGTGGTAAGGTTAAACCATCCCACAGATTGTAGACGGTCCCGTCGGTAGAACTATCCCAAGAGTTGCCATTCTGAGCACCTGTATTGGTGCTCCAAGTTGGGCTAGCTCCGGTGGCGTCAAAGCCTCGGAGGTGGACGTAGAGGGTGTTGCCTGCTCCAACATTGTAGTCGAAAGAGATTTCGATAACATCGCCACCTGCAGCGGGGACGATAATCTGCCCGACGATTGCTTCATCAGCTCCATTGTATGTTGGGCCACTTGGTGCATGCGTGAGGGTGCTGGAGGCGATGGACCAAGGCGTGAGGTTGCCATGCCAATTACCATCAATGCTTGCAAGGCTGAGTCCTCCAGCTGCAGTAGATGAAAAGCCATCGATGAGGGTGGCAGCCTGCATTGGTAAAGATGCTCCGAGGCAGGTGAGGGCGAAGGCTCCGAGTGTTTTATTTCGTATTTTTTGTTTCATTTTGTAGTATGGGGTTTTGTTTTTTTGAGTAAGAATTTAATTAATCCCCTAATAAGATAAATATTGAAGGTCTGATAGCAAGGGGAAAATATTGTGATGATCTCCTTGAGTTGGGGTGGTATAAATAAAAAAGAGTCAGGAGATTGGACTCCTGACTCTAGGTGAGAAAGCTGAATTAAGGCCCTGTAGGGGACCGGGGGGAGATTAAGCTCTGCGGCGGCGTGCGACGAGGGCCAATCCACCAAGGCCGAGGAGGGCGGTGGAGGATGGCTCGGGAACACAGACAGCAAGGTTGCTTACTGTTGAAGTGTTGTCTGTAGTTGCATTCGCGGCAAAGCCGAGCATGAGGTATTCGTAGTCAGCGACGTCAGCTACTGGGTAGCCTGAAATATCGATGCTTGCAGTATAGGTGCCACTTCCGGTAAGAGAAACTGCTTCACCTGCAGAGCCATTAATCAAGATGGTTCCAGTAAGTAGATTATAGGTATCTCCGTCATTTGTCATTGGAGCATTAGCATCGTTCCAAGCATTTCCATTCTGAGCTCCCGCGTTAATACTCCATGCCGGGCTAGCTCCAGTGGTATCAAAGCCCCTGATGTGCATGTATAGTCTGTTACCGGCTCCCACATTATAGTCGAAAGAAATTTCGAGAACATCGCCACCCGCAGGGGGGACAATCATCTGTCCGAGGACACCTTCATCAGCTGAATTGTATGTTGGGCCGCTGGGTGCATGCGTGAGGATGCTGGAGGCAATAGACCAAGGCGCAAGATTACCATGCCAATTACCGTCAAGGTTGTTAGTGCCCAGTGCTCCCCCAGCAGTTGCTGAGAACCCGTCGATAAGGGTCGCGGCCTGAAGGGGTAAAGATGCGCCGAGGCAGGTGAGGGCGAGATAGGTGGTTAGTTTTTTAGTTTTCATATTGTTTGTTTCTTTGGATTAGATTGGCACTCTGCCTGAGTGCATTAATTTTTAAGTCGCTTATTTTTATCAGTAGAATCCATGCTCCGCATCCCCCAAACGAGTGATGTTTGAATCTGTCTTCCAATTGATGCGGCGATGGGGAACTCGACTTTTTTAAATGTGGGCAAGGATCCTCGCGACTGTTAGGATCACTTGAATCGCTTTTGCACATGAGGAGTAAAATTATACAAAGCCTGCTTGTTTATGTGTGGAGTGCTCAATTGTTATTGGCTCAGAATAGTTCTGTGGATCATGAGAAGAAGGGAACGATTTTGCCTTCTGGGAAATTTCAACAGAATGCGCTTGCGGAAGGTTCGGTTGAGAAGGGGGTGAAAATCAAGAAGCTGGAGGAGGGGCGATTTCAGGTGGGAGGTGTTCTGATTAATTCACGCATCCGAAGTTTGAGTTTTCGTGCTCAGTTAAACCAGCGGGATGTAATGATTGAGTATGTGCTGGTTCATGAATCGGGGAAAGTGCATGAGTCTTTGTTGACGACGGCTGTTTCGGCTCGAGCGATCCATATTGCGGCTCTTTTACTCGGAGCTGAGGGGGCGTCGCCTAAGATTGAGGTCTCTTGGCCGAAAAACGGCCCTGATGCCAAAGTGTTACTTTCGGATTTAGTGACTCCGGTTCATGGAGTGCCGGTATTAAAACCTGATGGATGGAACTATCTTGGCTCGGTGATTGATGGTGGCGGCTTTGTGGCGGAGCGTGAAGGGTCGTTGATAGCTTTGATTTCTGATCGATCGGCCCTCATAAACCACACTCAGGCTGGGGCACTTTCACGGGATGAAATCTACAAGCCGGCTCGAAAAATGCTTCCTCCTGAGGGCGTTCCTTTAAAAATCACCATCACCTTTCCCAAATAATTAATCACTTATGAAAAAGTTCATTATATGCAGTATCGTCCTTCTCTTGTTTAAAGCGGGAATTGCGCAAAATTTCCCGTTGGGATCGATTGAGGGGACGGCGGAGGTGATTCCCGGTAGTCCCTTGATTAAGGTGTTAGCAGTTGATCCGTTAGGGCCAGGGGCGCTAGGCGGGGTGCAAGCTGATGATTTGATTATGGCCGCTGGAGGGGTGGTGTTTTCGGAAACTTCTGCCAATGCGAATGATGGTTACCGAGGGGCAGGGCAGCAGTTGGCGATGGCGATTGATCGAGCCGAAGGAGGTGGCGGGCAGCTGTCTTTGTCGGTTTTGCGGAGTGGGGTGGGAAAGGTTAACCTGACGGTGAATGTGGGTTCTGCGGGGTATTTTGGATCGGCATGGCCTTTTGGTTCGGCAAAGGCGACGGCTACTTATGAGAATTGTGTGCAGGAGATTGATGGGTTGGTGCAGGCTAGTTCGAGCGCGAACTTTGGCTATAATTCGGGGTGGTTTGGGATGATTCTGCTATCGCATGATGATTGGGCTACCACTTATCGAGCGTCGATTGATAAGCTGCGAACTCGTTGTGAGGATTACCTTAATGGCCGTGAGTATGAGCCTTTGGAAAACTATTATTCTGATGGATCCGAGGGTCTCCCGACGCCTGGTGCGATTAGTAATGGGCTCGAAAACTGGGACGTCTGCACGAGTGCGGCCTTTTTGGCTTTGTATCGTAGCCAGACGGGTGATGTGACTGCGGATGCCATTTGTCAAAAAGCGGCGGAGATGATCGGGCACCGCGTTCAGCACTGGCTACAGGTGGATGACGGTAAGGATTCGGCGGTGATTGGGGGAAGAATCGGGCGGATGGGCCATGGCGGGGTGGATGGTGATTATTCGCGGAATGGCGGAACAGGAGCGTTGAATATTATCAATGCCCATGCCCTTCCTGCGTTGGCTCTTTTGAAAAATGCGGGGGTTAATATGAATCAAAACCTGGGCGATAGTGTAAATAGCTTCACCTATAATTCGGGGCTTCCGCAGTATACGGTTGAGGGGAAATTTCGACTTTGTTGGAATATGGTTCGCGAGGCGACTCGGTTTGATGATGGCGCGGATGACGGGAATGTGGGCTATGTAGGCATACAGGGTGGGTATGATAGCTCGGGTCGGACGGGTGGTTCTTTTGCTGGTTGGGCGTTGTATGGGATGGCTCCCGAGGGGACTGATGTGGATCGGCATACCCGACAGGGGAAATACATGGTGCGCCAATGGCAACGCCAACAGTGGGCACATGCTTATACATTAGGGGGCGTGACGCTTTCACAGATGGCGGTGCCCTTTCTTCCTGAAACTCGTAGTCAGCGGTATTTCCAAGAGAATACGAGTATGTTTGCGGCTTTGGCTCGGAGAAGTGATGATTCGGTTGATTATGTTCCTGGCCGTGGGAATAATGGTGGTGACAGTTATTTAGGCTATTCGAAAGTGGCTCTGATCAATGCGGCAATTCCGATGGCGATCCGAAAGGGGAATTTACCGGGTTTCCCTGCTCCGATTGCCTCATCCCGTGTCTTGGCGTGGATGAAATCACCGATCAATACTTGGCCGTCTTTAGAGTCGAGGCTTGTCGTTTTAAAAGGTTCACTAATAAGCGATCTGGATGTGGTGGTGACGGATGGGGACGGGGTTGTTTTGGATCCTTCTCTCTATACTGCCCAGTGGTCATCTGCGACGGCTACCTTTTCCTCCGCGACGACGGCAGCGACAGAAATCACCTTTCCTAGTGATGGGACACACCGCGCAACGTTAGTGGTCGATCAAGGTGGCGTGACGACGACGGAGTTGTATGATTTTGAGGTTGAGGGAGACCCCGTGAGCAATGAGTTGCCGCCGAGTGTGGTGATTCAGCCAACGGGAGGAAGTGTGAATCAAGGGGAGAGTCTAAGTGTGGATTTTGTCGATCAAGGTTCTGACCCTAAGTTGTATCAATGGTATCGAGATGGGGTAGCGGTTGGCTCGCCGACAACAACTCGCTCATTGAATGTGAGTAACGCCTCTGCTGGAAGTGCTGGGGAATACCACTGTGTGGTGACGAATGCTTATGGAACGGTGACGACGAGCACGGCTCTTGTTTCTGTTGAGGGGGTGGGGGATTTTGCGGTCGGTGGTTTATGGCAGGATGTTTTTTATGATATTGGTGGGGGTGATGTTGCTGATTTAACAAGCTCGCCAAATTACCCGCTTGCTCCAAGTGTGAGCGGAGTCATTACGAATGCGGAGTCTGAGACAAATATGGGGAGCAACTATGGTCAACGTTGGTCGGGCTGGTTGACTCCGTCCGTCTCTGGGGATTATCAGTTTTACGTAGCGTCTGATGATCAGTCTCAGTTGTTTTTATCGACGACTGATAAACGTGCAGATCAGGTGCAAATCGTGTCAACAAGTGGCTACCGAGGTGAGCGGGAGTGGAGCAATGCGCACACTTCTTCTGCAATTACCCTCCAAGCGGGGCAGCGTTACTATGTTGAGTTTTTGCACAAAGAGGGGGGCGGAGGCGATAACGCAGCGTTTACTTGGGCGCTAGACAGTGGAGGAGGAGTCTTCACAAATCCGGCGGATGGAACGGCACCCTTTGCGTCCCCTTCTGCAGTGCTGGAATACCAAACGGGAGGAACCTTGGATGATCAAGCGACTCCACCTGCTAATTATCCACCCGTTGCCAATGGGCAGGTGATTACGGTATTTGGGACCAATCCCGTATCCTTCACGCTCAGCGGGAGTGATTATGAGACCGCGAATCCGGCATTCATCGTCACCGAGGATCCTAGTGACGGAGTGATTTTGGGAACAGCACCCGATTTGATTTACACTTCCTTGGGAGGAACAGCTGATCTTGATACCCTCAAATTTAAGGTGAATGATGGAGCGATCGACTCTGCGGTGGCTACGGTTACTTTTGTGAGAGTTCCGGATCTGAGTGACGGGCTGATCCAGTGGGACGGTTCGGAAGTTGTCAAAAACTGGTCGAATGGGCTCAATTGGGTTGGAGATGCGGCTCCTTTACTGAGTCAGTCAGCATTGTTTCATACCTTGTCCGATGTCTCTGAAACGGTCGAGCTGGATCTTGATCAGGCGATCAAGAAGCTGGTTGTGGCCGAGGTGTCTGGAGATGTGACGATTGGCGGGACTTCGACAAAGCTCACTTTGTCAGAAGGGGTGCAGATGATGTCAGCTCAGGCCGATGTGAGTATTGGAGTGCCTGTTGAGCTAGCGGGTGATCAAGACTGGGCGATCGCCGCTGACCGTGAACTGAGTCTGACGGCTGGGATTTCTGGTAATTTTCCGATGTCAAAAATAGGCGCTGGAGACCTTCATATCGCTCATGTGACGACTGACCGGACTAGCCCGATTTTTGTGAATGAAGGCACGTTACGACTCAGTGGTGGTGGTTGGTATCAAGGGTATGTTGGTGGGTCTGGGCCGATAACGGTGGAGGCAGGGGCTAGGTTAATCAATGTGACGAGCCATGCTTTTGGGAGTTCCAATAATGCGTCGAGAGATCTGATTCTGAATGGCGGAACTTTTGCGCTAGACGCATCAACTTACATTGATGATGTGACGATGTTGGCAGGGGTGATTTCAGGAGGGGAGAACTCTAGCGGTGACCTAAGAGCAAGGTCCGGGAGTAGTGCTAGCGTGACGGTGTTGGCGGCCGATAATCCATCGCTGATTAGCAACTCTTACAATCTGGTGGGCTCATCTCTGTTTACGATTGCCGATGGTTCTGCAGCTGATGACTTACTGGTGTCTGGTGGTTTTTCTGGTTCAGGGACGCTTAACAAAACTGGGCCAGGGACGATGACTCTTTCAGGGGCGTCAACGCACTCGGGGGCTTTGGAGGTGCAGGAGGGGGTGGTTAAACTTACGGGGAGTATCACGAGTCAAATGGCCGTTTCTACTGGAGCAACTCTGATGGGAACAGGTTCGGCGACGACTGTCTCTAATGCGGGTCAACTTGAACCCGGTCTGGACGGCCCGGGGAACCTGACGATTGATAATTTGACCCAACAAGCTTCGGGGATCATTCGCTGTGAGATTGGCGGAACCACTCCTGCGACTGACTACGATCGGATTAATGTAACCGGAACGGGTTCTTTGAATGGGATTTTAGAAGTGCAGCTGATCAATGGTTTTATTCCAGCGATTGGTGATTCCTTTCAAGTGTTGACGCTAGGCTCACGCGTGGGGGAGTTTACGATGATAAGCGTTCCTAGCTTACCCGCAGATAGAGAGTGGATGAAGACCTATGATTCTTCGGGAGTCATCATACAAGTCGTTGCCAACGGCCCATACCGATCTTGGCAAAAGGCTCAATTTCCTGATGATTTTGACCAGCCCGAAATATCAGGCGTGGATGCTGATAGTGATCAGGACGGAGTTCCCAATCTGTTAGAATACGCCTTCATGGGTGACCCTCATGTTGGCTCAGCAGACGCTTTACCAGTAATTAGCCCGAGTGCTGGTGGTTTTGTGTATCGTTCGCCGGTCAATCCAGCTGCGACAGATCTGACTTATCAGATTGAAGAAAGTGGAGATCTTGGTGGAGCGGATAACTGGGCAAACGTTACCGATCCAGTTTCCAACATTAACGATCCAGACGGAACATCTCGAATAGAGTTCAGCATTCCAACCGCTAGTAATAATAAGATGTTTTACCGGATGAAGATCATGCTGAATCCGTAATTGTTGAGAAGGGGCTGTAGCGGCTATTCTTCCTCGTTGAGAAAAGCGTTCTCCTGGAGCCAGGTGATGAACTTTTCGGGCCAGAGGGTGGCGTCGGTATTGGGACGACCAAGCCCGTAGCCGTGGCCTCCTTTTTCGTGGAGGTAGAGAGTGGTCGGGATGTTGTGTTTTTTGAGTGCTTCGTGAAAGAGGATGCTATTTTCGGGGACAACCCCTCGGTCGTCTTTGGCGTGGAAGAGAAAGGTGGGGGGCGTTTGCGCGGTGATGTTTTTCTCGCAAGAGAGGGTGTGGTAGGCGGGGTCGGACTGCTTATCTTTGAGGAGAGCGGAGACACATTTATGCGCGTATTTTTTTTCGGTCGTGATGACGGGGTAACCGAGGGCGACAAAGTCGGGACGGGCGGAGATTTTGGAAAGCGCATCGCCCGGTTTTTGGAGAGCTTTGAGGACTTCCGCGTCATCGTAGAGGGTGGCGGCAGAAGCGGCGAGGTGGCCACCAGCCGAGAAACCGATGATTCCGATTTTCTTGGGGTCGATTTTGAGTTCCTCCGCTTGGCTGCGGACGAGCTGGATCGCGCGCAGGGCATCGGTGACGGGGGTGGGGTGAAAGTAATCGGCGCCTTTCGTGGTCGGGAGGCGGTAGCGGAGGACGAAGGCGGTGATGCCTTGCTTGTTGAGGAACTGGGCGACCTCGGTGCCTTCGTGCCCTCCGGCTTGAACGCCATAGCCTCCGCCCGGGCAGACGATGACGACGGTGCCAGTTGCGGCAACGGTCGAATCGGGGGCATAAGGGATAAGGCGTGGGTGGCGGATATCCAAGACGGTGGTTGATTTACGGCTGTGGGACTTATCGACGGCGGCAGGATCAACTCCCGGAGTGTCAGCAGGCCAGAGGGGAATGTCTTGAGCGAGTGAAAAGGAGCTGAAGGTGACGAAGAGAAGGCTGAGTAGAATTTTCATGGGTGATGTTGTGCTTCGAGAAGGAGTTCAGGGTGATCATTATTACTGCGAGTGCAAGTTGTTGAGAGAAAATAACAATAAAACTCATTGACAGACATGTAAAGTAAAGATAAATTAGATTAATGAAAGCTAATTTACCCATATTGCTAGTTGTATCTGGAACAATAGTGGGAGATGCCCAAACTTCTTATAATCTTGATTGGTCTAGCAATAATATCCCTTATGTTTCTGGAACAAGTGCTACGTTAGATTATGGTGTAGTAGTCACCGTTAATGAGGCTGTAGGTGCGAGTAATGGTAATGGGACAAATTGGGTTGGGGATGATGATGTTGTGTTACAATTTTTGACAAGTAATGGTGGTATCAATAACTACGTATCTGGCAGTACGTCTGTTTATAGCTTTGATTTCACTAATGTTGGTGATGGGTATGTTACGGACTTGGTTACATATGTCTCAGGGACATCGAGACAGACGAATTTCTTGGGGACTGCGCTAAGTAATGAAGTTCTGATAATAACTGGACTTGATGAAAATGGCAGTCCATTGGACCTCATTTCTGCAATTGGAGGGTCAACTGTAAATACGTCAACCTATAATGCAGCATATACCAGTCCTAGAGACGCAACGTTAGGTCTTAAAGTTTTATCGACAGGGTTCGGTAATCCTAACGATCATGTTGATCCTGAAACATATCTGGATCTAGATTTTAGCGGGATTTCCCTTAGTGAGCTGACTTTTACATATAGTGCTACTTACACGGGGACTGGAAACACGAGTTCAGGATTGGCTGTTGGAGATTTTGGATTTAATGCTGCTGTGCCAGAACCTTCTACGGCATTGTTTTTATGCGCATCATTTCAGATAATGGTAGTCTTCCGTCGTAGACGTAGTTAGTGTCTAAGTAAGGTAGCGAGCCCCCCAAAAAAAAAGAGATGGCTATCTGTACTAGGTATTCGTAGTAGGTTTATCTTTAGGTGCTTGTCTGAATGTTTGAAATTGTATGGTTTATTATTTTCTGTTTTTTTTATCAGGTGTAGCAGCTCTTACTTTTGAGATTATTTGGCAAAGGCAAATGACACTTGTCTTGGGGGCTAGTAGCTCTGCCTCAACGGCCATACTCACGGCTATTTTTTTAGGGATTGCTATTGGTAGTCTTTTGGGAACATACCTTCTTGAAAAGACAAGGAGGCCACTTCTGCTTTATGGAGGTGTTGAGATTTGGATAGGCGTTACAGGTATTCTAGCCACTTTAATATTACAGGTTGCCGATCAGTTTACTTCAGGTGCCTTTTCTGGTGTTGAGTCAGGGTCGCTACAGGCTCAACTCTATCGGTTTCTTATAGCTGTTTCAGTTGTTCTTATGCCAACGCTTGGGATGGGAGCTACAATACCTATAATGAGTCGAATTCTTGTTGAACGCTCTCAAAAAATTGGAAAAGGAGTCTCTCTTGCATATGGGGTGAATACCTTGGGTTCAGTAGTAGGATGTCTCTTCACGGGGCTGCTCGCCGTTCGGCTATTTG
This sequence comes from Pterothamnion heteromorphum, assembly GCA_032358295.1. Classification (NCBI taxonomy): domain Eukaryota; phylum Rhodophyta; class Florideophyceae; order Ceramiales; family Ceramiaceae; genus Pterothamnion; species Pterothamnion heteromorphum. Next base: position 12,062 of record JAULBV010033336.1, on the reverse strand, counting down.
GTGTGACGGGAGCTACGATGGTCGCTTTATTTATTAATCTAATAGCGGGAGGTTTAGCTTTGATTTATTCTAAAAATCTAAAAGAATTTCCTTTAACAACTCGTAGAGAAGAAGACAGTTCTCCTAATTACTCTGTTTACATATTTATCTATTTTTTATGTGGAGCTTTAGCAATTGCTTATGAAGTAGCCTGGCTGCGTATACTCGGTAACTTCACGGTGAATTCGGGATCGTCTTTCGCTATTGCTCTTTCAGTGTTTTTAGTCGGATTTGCGACAGGTAGTATTTTCCTCTATTCGTTCTTGGAGAAGAGACTTAGTTCTCTCACGATTCTTGTTGTATCCATTGTGATTCCCGCGATTTACACCATGTTTTCAGCATTTTTAATTTACAATTTCTTTAATCACGCAACTGAATGGGTTCAGCTGCAGGCTCTAGCAGGTAATGTCACTTTGATGAAATTGTATGGATTTGAGGTTGTAATGGCGGTGGTGATTATGCTGTTGCCTTGTGCTTTTTTTGGGTTGGCGTTTCCTGCAGTTTGTAAATTGGTGATTTCCAATAAGAATGATAGCGGACGATTAAGCGGGAAAATATATTTTTGGGGGACTCTTGGATCGGTTTTAGGTGCTCTTTCTTGCAACCAATTGATTATAGCAAAAATCGGATTGATGAATGCGCTATACTTTCTGTCTGCTGTGGGTATTCTTTTAGGGATATGTGCCTTATTACTTAGTGATAATAAGAAGAAAATTCAATTTAGTGGCTTGGTTCTATTATTGATGACTCCAATGATTTATTGTTTTCATCTGGCTGATTCAGCAATGCCGATAAGTAAGCTGGGAAAAGTGACTGGAGTTGAAGGATCCTTAATAGTTAATCGCATGGGCTTTGATGGAATGCGTAGAAAAATCATTATTCCTAATGAGGTTTTAAGGCACAAAGATGGAGCGTTTTCTACGATATCAGTGGTCGATGAACCCGGGCAATACCATGAATTACACAGGAAGATTTATGTTGATGGACAAGCCGTTGCTTCGTCTAATCCAGGTGCTCTAGTTGATTCTAAAATGTTGGCACATATCCCGCTGCTCTTATGCGGGAAGTCGCCTGAGCGCGCGCTAACAGTGGGATTTGGATCTGGCGGAACCTCATACTCAATGTCTTTGTATGACATAGAGGTTGACTGTGTAGAGATAGAACCAGAGGTCTTCAGGTCAGCGTATTTATTTGAGAGTCAAAATCATGGAGTATGGAAGAAAGATCGTTTTAATATTATTTTGAATGATGCTAGAAACTTACTTCACGTTACTGACAATGAATATGATGTTATTTCTACTGATTGCACCAATCTTCAGTATAAACAAAATAGTAATCTTTATACGGTTGAATATTTTAAGTTAATGAAAAAGCGACTTAGTAAAGATGGAGTTGCGTGTGCTTGGGTTCCTATGGATGGGGTGTCAGAGGATGAGTTTAAGGTTTTACTCAGGTCTTTCAACGAGGCGTTTCCTCATACTTCGGTATGGTTTATGAGTCATACGCCTACAAACTTTGCCGTTTTCATCGGTAATCCGTCTCCTCTACAAGTAGATTTTAAAAGGTTTTCGGATGACTATAAACGTGTGGAAGACGATTTAAAGGCAATAGGAGTTTATTCTCCCCATCAATTCTTTACATCTCTGTATCTTAACGAAGATGGTGTCCGTTCTTATGTTGGAGGGGCAATGTTGCATAGCGATAATTATCCATTACTGGAATTTACATCCCCCTTAAGTTTATACCGAGATAAGGTGCCTCTTGTTCAGAGCTTGAGAGGGTTACAGAAACATAGGGTAAACAACTTAACCGATTTTTTCAGCTCAGAACTCAGTTCAGTAGATAGGCAGAAATTTAGAAGCATCCATGCTCTTTCTGGTTATTGGATGGAGGCAATTATCGCAATGTATGAGCTGTCCTACATTGAGGAGGTAGAAGAAAGCAGGTCGATTATGAAAGATGGCATAATTAATATTAAAAAAGCGCAGAACTTACAGGAAAATGACAACAGACTCATGGGCTATTTGTTGGGAGAATATCAAAAAATATTGAGTTCTCCTTGAGACTAGGTCGTTGAGAGAACGTGATTAGCTAACGTTTTCGAAAAATAAAAAAGCCGCTCGGTTGGGAGACTTTTTGTTAAATGAGGGGATCTTCTTTTTAGGCTACTTTTCTTCATTGGTATAAGTTTGGGAGGCTGGTAGACCTGACGCCACTGCCCGCCCTGCGGCGGGACGCCGCAGTTACGTGTCAGCAAGTGAGCCTTTATTTCCGATCATTGCGATCAAAAAATGGGCATTCGCGGTGCTCTCCAAGTGGCAATAGAGCTGTTGAGAACTCTAAGAGGCTGCCTTAAAACACAAACTGCACATTTTCTAATCAAAGATCGCATTCCTCGTCCTCCTCCCTTAGAATACGGCTATGGAAAAGGTCATTTCCAAAAAGCCCCTTCAGCGAGAAGGTATCCCCCCGTGCTATCCCAACCGCAAGGAAGCACTCCACGTTTTTGCCGAAATCCTCAAACGAGGCCGTCTCTTTTATCCTGATTCTGATGACACTTCACCCCGACATTCGCGAGTTTATCGCATTGTGCCTCTCGCAGAAAGTTGAGTTTCTCCTTGTAGGTGGTTACGCTCTTGCCTTCCACGGAGCGCCTCGCTTTACGGAAGACATCGACTTTATGATCCTAGTTTCTCCCGAGAACGCAGATCGACTCACTAAGGTTCTCCAAGACTTTGGCTTTGGCAACGCGGGGATTTCTCGCAATGACTTTTTGGATGAAGACCAAGTTATCCAACTTGGCCGCGCTCCCCACCGGATCGACCTCCTCACCGGAATCAGCGGAGTTACTTGGGAGCAAGCATGGGCATCTCGCTCTACCGTTGATCTCGATGGCTTGAAAATCGCTCTGATCGGTAAAGAAGAACTCATCGCAAACAAACAAGCCACCGGTCGTCCACAAGACCTAGCCGACGTTGCTCGGCTCCGAAACGCTTAGAGGCTGTCTTAAAAATGCTGACGCCCGTGTCAACTCAGTGAAACGGTTCAGTTTGAGGCTTCGCCTATCAGATTGGGAGAGTTGACCCTTCGGGCTGTGGAGCTTTATTTCTCAGGCTTCGTCTCTCCTCAAGGAGGGAGCCAGCTCCATCCTTTCGTCTTTCCTTGCCTGAGAAAAAAATCTCCAACAGCACGGGCATCAGCATTTTTAAGACACCCTCTTAGCACTCATTTTTTAACGATTCGATGAGCAGACGTCTATGACGTGATTTTTAATTCCGTAAGTTAAAAAGATTCGTTAGATCTGCTGGAGCCTGTCCGTTGTGGTGGATTTGTGGTTTTAAAAAAATAGGACGTTCCTGAGTCGAGGCTCTAATTCTTGAGGAAAAGCGGACTGAGGGCGATTTGTTTGATGAGGTCGCGGGTGCGGTAGTTGTTGTCGTGCGTCTTTTGGAGGATTCTTTCGATGTGAATTTGGTCGGTGAATTCGATACGACGGCCCAGGCTGTAGGAGAGAAGCGACTCGGTGACTTCGTGGGCGAGTTTGCCTTTTTCTTGGAGGAGGAGGGATTTTAATTCGTGGACGTTGTTGAACTTGCCGCCGTTGGCGTAGCGTTTGTGGAGGGTGCCGCCGGGTTGGATGGGGACTTTTTTGCGTCCGACTTTCTCGGTGTCGCGCCAGCGTCCGGTGGGATCAAAATTTTCGAGGCCAAAGCCGATGGCGTCCATTTTTTGGTGGCAGGAGGCGCAGACGGCTTGCTTTTGGTGCAGGAGAACCATCTCGCGATTGGTCTTTGGGTCTTTGGTGGAGGCACCCAGTTCGGGGACGTTGGGTGGGGGCGGGGCGGGTTTGTCGTGGAGGATTTTTTCCATGACGAGAGCGCCACGGATGACAGGAGATGAACGTTCGCCGTTGGAACCGGTGACGAGGAAGGCGGCTTGGGTGAGGAGGCCGCCTCGGGGGGAGTTGGGCGGGAGGGTGATTTTACGGAAGGGGTTTTTGCTGTCGGATTTTTCTGCGGGGAGGGGGAGGTCGTAGTGGGTGGCGAGGGCGTCGTTGACGATGACAAAGTCGGAGTCGATGAGGTTCTGAAGGGGGAGGTTTTCGCGGATGAGGGTGCCAAAGAATTCGCGCACTTCTTGTTTGGCGTCTTGTTGGAGGCCTTCGTTGAAGCGGAAGTATTCGCGTTGGTCGATGCTGATCGCGTCGTAGCGGTCGAGCTCGGCCCATTGGTTGATGAATCCGTCGCGGAAGGTTTTGGATTTTGGGTGGGCGAGGAGGCGTTCGATTTGTGCGGCGTATGTGTGTGGGGCGGAGAGGTCGGCGGCGTAGAGTTCGGGATCGGGGGGGCTGCTCCAGAGGAAGTAGGAGAGGCGGATGGCGAGTTCGCGATTGCTGAGATTGGGATGGGGGTTGTCTTGGGGAGGAGCGGCTTCTTGGATGAAGAGAAAGCCGGGGGAGGCGAGGATGACGGCCATGACTTCGGCGAGGGCATCTTGGGATTTGAGTCCGGCCTGACGGTGGTCTTGGAAGGCTTGGTGGAGGGCACTGAGGTAGTCAGGAGAGGGGGCTTGACGGCGGAAGGCGTGATAGGCGAATTTATCAATGAGAGCGAGGGCTTGGCTGTCTTTTTTAAAGAGGTCGCTACGGGTGCCGGTTTCTTTTTCGGGGTAGAGGAGATCCTCGAAGAGGGGACGTTTCTTGGGGTAAAAGGGGCCGAGGATTTCAACCCAGTCGATGTAGATGGAGGCGTTGGGGTCGGTGCGTTTGATGCGTTCGTTTTTGGCGGTTAGTTTGTTTAAGTAACCGCGCATCGTATTGAATTTGTTGCCGGGTTGGTTCTCGCGGATTTTCACGCCGAGTTGGCTTTGCCCCATCATGGTGCGGGTGCGGAGTTCAACTGTTTCGGGATTTTCTGGGCTACCTTGAAGTTTGAGAGTGCCAAGGATGCGCTCGTTGTCCCAGAGGCGGACGACTTTGCGGAGCTCATCGACTGTTCCGTTGGGGTCATGGACGCCTCCGTGGACGCGAATGAGGTAGTCGGCGCGGGGGTCGGTGTGGCGATTGGCGGAGGCCCATTTGGCGATGTCGCTGATGTAGACGCCTTGATCGACTTGAGGGTATTGGAGGTAGTGGCGAGGTTTTTCAACGCGGTTGGCCCATTGGCTAAAGAGGATTTTCATGTCTCCCTCGTCTTTGAAGCCCATTTCTTTCCAGGTCGCTCCGGCTTTTTTGAGAGCCATCTGTTTATCGTTTTTGGCGAGCTTTTCGCGGAGTTTTTTAGTGACCTTTTTTTCCGGTTGGACGCGTTCGATTTTGAGTTTTTGGTATTTTTGGGTGTTTGTTTTGAGGGCCTGCGTGGCGATTTTTTTTCCGAGGGAGAGGTATTTGTCGAAGTGGGCAGAGGTGAAAAATTGTTCTTCGCCCACGGTGTCGAAGGATTCGATCTCGCCGTCGTTGGGAATGTGGTGGGGATTGAGTTGAAAGCCGAAAAGGTCCTCGATGGTGGCGGCGTATTCGCGGCGGTTGAGGCGGCGCATTTTGATTTCTCCGCCTTGAGAGGTGAGGCGTTGGTGGGCGGTTTGGAGACTGCCCGTGAGGGTGCTGAGGAAGGCGGTGAGTTCCTCGGTGGTGGGTTGGTCTTCGTCCTCGGGCGGCATGTCGCCGCCGTTGAGTTGGTCAAGGACGTCTTGCCAACGTTGGGCGGTGTCGTTGTTGGTGATGGTCCAGTCGGCTTGGTCAAAGCGGACGTCGCCTTTTTGTTTTTTGGGGCCGTGACAGCGGATGCAGTAGCTATCAAGGAAGGGTTGGATTTGGTCTTGGGGGAGGGAGGTGGCGTGGGCGAGGAGAGCGGTGGTTGGTGGATGAGTTTCCTGGGTTTGAGTTGTCGGGTCAGGATTGCTCTCTTGCGGGGCTGGGTGGGCTTTGCTTGGTTTACAGGCGGTGGTGATGAGGCCGGTAAGGAGGAGGGCGATGTATTGAGAGGGGCGCATGCGAGCTGGCGAGTTTAAGGCGTTATAAACTCTACTAATACTCGCGAAAAGGCGTAAACCTTTCGCTTTAATGATATCTCCCGCAAAGTCGCGAAGGCGCAAAGAATGAATTAAGAAAAACTTTGCGGCTTCGCGTCTTTGCGGGAGCCCCTCTTGTTGTTTTATGCGTAGGAATGATTTGTGTGGGGAATCATTGAGGCGAGGAGACCAGAGGTCTCCGCCACATGTTGCTGACAGCTCTTTAGAGGGCGAAGGTGTAGTTTTTTCCTGCTTCGAGGGGAAAGCTGAGGGCTCCGGTTTTGGGGTTGGCTTTATGGGGGATTGGCTTGCCGCTTTCTTTTTCCCAGACCCCTTTGCCGTTTTTGGTGGTGAGAGTTAAGGTGCTCACCGAGGTTCCGTCGAGGTGGGTGAAGTGATAGATCTGTGGTGTTTGCCCGGTTGGGTAAATATGGGCGATGAGTGGGGTGTCGTCATTTTGGCGAGTGACGAAGATACCTGTTCCGCCGACAAAGCAGGGAGTTTTGCTGACGGGCATGGAGAAGTCTTTGAGGAGTTGAGGGCCTTCGTGTTTTTCTCCAGTGTCGTAGTCATACCAGGTGCCTTTGGGGAGGTAGATGTCGATTTTGTTGGTTTTGTCGTTTTTGAGGACCGGGCAGCAAAGGAGAGAGTCGCCGATCATCCATTGGAAGTTGGGGGTGTCGCTGGCCTTGGGGTCGTCGGGAAAGGCGATGCCGAGTGGCGTCATGGTGTGTGGGTAGCCGCTCTGGTAGGATTTCATGGCGGCGTCGTAGAGGGTGGGGACGATCTGGTAGTGGAAATCGAAGGGGCGTTTGAAGAGGGTTTGTTGTTTCTCCGTCCAGTGGCTGGAGCTTTCTCCGATGGCCATGCCGGCGGTGAGGGCTTGGAGCCAAGCGTGGCGGATGACCATCTCGGAGTAGTGTTTCATTTTCTTAAAGCCGACGGTGTCGGAGTAAACATTAGGTGCTCCGCAGGCGGCGTATTGGAGGTAGTTGATGGGGATGCGCTGGGTGAGCTGAGGGACGGCGGTGTCATTGATGCGGAGGAGGGTGCCGGGGGAGGTGAAGCTTCCGCAGCGTGCCATGACGAGGGCGTCATCATTAGCGAGGCGGGCGATGGGGTGGTTGAAGACATTGGGGTGGCCGTCGCCGAGGCTCATCATGGTGTCTTCTTTGATGCCATCGATCTGCCATTTCTGGTAGAGATCGGCATACCAGTCAACGGCGGCGGGGATGTTGCCATTAACGAGGTGGCAGGGGACGATGGGGAAGCAGTTGGAGCTTTTTTTCCACAGTTGGCCGTCTTGTTTTTTGAGGAAGTAGCTTTGGTCGAGGGCGGTTTGGGAGTCGGGATTCCCTTTGAAGGTATTGACGACCATGTTTCGGTCGCGTGCCTTTGTGACGGGGGCGTAGGGGCCGCCGGGCGGGACGAAGTTGGTGCGGAGGCCGATCATCCATTTGACATCACGGTCGTGAAGTTTTTGTTTGAAGCTCATGGCCTCGGGGAATTTTTTGCCCCATTTTCCGAAGCTAGTGGTGGTGCCGCCATCTTCCCAGAAGCCAGAGCCACTGACCGCCCAGCGGATGGGGAAGCCTTGGTCTTGAAAGTCACTGATGGATTTGAGCATGGTATCGGCATTGGTCTGCCAGCCGAGGGCGGCCCAGGATTCCCAGCCGAGTTCGAAGAGGCGGGCTTTCGGTTTGATGACGGGGTAGCCTTTTTCTTTCAGAAGGTTTTGGTAGTTTTTGTAGATGTCGGGTAGGTCGCCGATGAAGTAGGTGAAGGTGGCCGAGGTATGGGCTTTGACGGCGATTTTGTAGTTGGTCTTGCTGAGGGTGACGGCTTGATGTTTTACAAATGAGACTCCTGCGAGTTGATTGTGAGGGAAGATGGCAAAGGAACTGAGCCAGCGATGCTTTCCTCCATCGTGCGTGATTTTGTAGGTGGTTTCCTCTTTGTTAACGAGGTTGAGAGTATGGTTGAATCCCCCAGCGTCTCCTAGCCCGTAGGCGGTGGAAAGTCCACCCGTTTGGAGGGCGATGAGATGGAGGCGTTTGGAGTTGGCGGGCTCTTTTTTTTGGGTGAGTGGAGTGGAGGGCGTGATGGTGAATTGAACAGAGCCGACAGAATGAGTGAGTGTGAGTTCGGCCTGTTCTCCTTTTTTGGATACGAGGAGGAAGTGGTTTTCGCCAAGTTGTTTTTCTAGGCTGAGGGCGGAGCCGTTGAGGGAGGCACCCGCTCCGGAGTGGGCGGGTGCTTTCGTGTTTCCTTCGGCATCAAGGATGCTAAAGCGAAAATTTTCCGGAGTGATTTGAAGGGTGAAATCTCCTAGCGGCACCCGGATGTTTTCCGCACAGAGAAAGGTCGTGGAGAGGATGAACAGGAGGAGTGACTTCATAGAGAAAATACTACGCCGATTCTCCAATAAATGCTTACAGGATAATCGCGGAAAAGAATGAACCTTTTGCGACAGGTGTTCCGAAGGAGGTCTCTATTTTTTTGGAAAGCTGATCTCTGAAAGAGGGATGGTGTGCTCGATTCTTTGGTTGTCGCGGATGTCCCAGACTTCGGCTTTTACGTGGGGGTTGGGAGCGGAGAGGTTCAGGGTGAGGAGGCCGAAGTGGTTGTCCATGATGGGGCCTTCGATGCGGTTTTTGTTAGGGGTGGCAAACTTCCATCTTTGGGAGAGTCCGCTGGCGGTGAGGTCGTAAAGGGGGTAGCAGTCGGGGTGGTCGAGCTTTGAGATCTCGGCGTAGTGGACGTCTCCGCTGAGAAAGAGAAGGTGGTTAGCTTGCGTTTTTTTGATGAGTTGGATGAAGCGCTCCTGCTCGTGGGGGTAGTTTGCCCAGGCTTCATACCCGTTATATTCGATCCCAAATTGGGTACCGCTGGCAATGATTCGGCAGTCGGCGGGCTTGAGTAGTTCTTGTTCAAGCCAAGCCCACTGTTCTTCACCGAGTAGAGTTTTACTAGGGTCTGTATGGGGGCGATAATCGAGGTGGTAGAAGAAGCGTTTATCTCCCCTCTCGCGCTTGGTATTTTTGAGGAGGTCATCGCGAAAAGTTCGTCCGTCTAGGAGGATGATCTGGACGGTTTTCTCACCTACTTTACGGTAGACGGAGTGGTAAATGCCTTGGTGTTGGTGGCGAGGAGAGTCTTTGGGTTCTTTAAAGAATTCGAGGAATATTTGTTTGGACTCTTCTTTGTGCGGGTAGTGCTTTCCCGCATCGTTTTTGCCGTAGTCATGATCATCCCAAGTCGCGAGTATGTCGGTGTGTTTTTTCAGGTTTTGAAAGGAGGGCTGATTGGCTAAGGTTTGATACTTTTGCTTGAGCACCTTCATGTCGTTGGTGTCTCCGTAGATGTTGTCGCCCAGAAAGATAAAGAGGTCAGCTTGATGGTCGACGACGCGGTTGAGGATGGGGAGGGGGTGGTTTTGATTTCCACATGATCCGAAGGCGATTTTTAGAGTGGTTGGGTTCTCTTCTTGCGCTATGTCAGCCCCCATGCTGGAGACCGTGAAAGCGAGGCTTGAGGCGAGCCCTAAAAGAAGAGTGATGTTGGTTTTCATGAGTTTAGTTATTACGTCTCCTGAGAGGGTATTCTATCGAATGTTTGGAGTCGTTTGTGCACGGTCCCACTTCAGGTAGGCGAGGGAAATACACCAGGTCGCTCCGTAGTTGCACCAGCCCTCGAGGTGGCGGAATTTTTTGCCCGGGGAGAAGGGATACATCTCACTGCCGGGGAGGGTGGCGATGTTGCCTCGGACGTTTTCGAGGCGGGCGCAGACGTCTTTTTTGTAGAGCTTCGGCCAGCCGCGCTCGATTTCGGGGAAGCCTTGTTTCGGGTGGCTGGTCGCGGCGGCGAGCATTGGGTTGCGCCCGAAGACGTGGTCGATGGAGGAGATGGCCATCAGCTCAAGGGCCGCCTTGAGTTTCGGGTCATCGACAACCCAAGAGGCAGAGAGAGCGATGGCGGGGAGGCCGAGGGAGTTGCCGACTTCGTTCATGCCGGGGATCGTCCACATGTTCTGGCTGTATTTGCGGAAGTCCCAGAGATTGTGCGAACGACTGACCGCGACCTCGGCCCACTGGGTGATCTTTTCCTTGAGACCGACGGGGGCGTGGTCGGGGTGTTTTTGGAGAAACCAAACGAGGTTGGGGATGGTGCGGTGCTCGCTGAGGCGATGTCCCTTGGTGGTGCGGGGGTCGTTCCAGTCGAGGTGTTTGATGATCCATTCCGTTTGTTTGATGGCAACTTCGAGATAGATTTGAGCATCATCTCTGCCTTCCTGTTTGGCGGTCTCGTGCATGATGAGGTTGGGCACGATGGAGTGGCCCGGCGCGTGGCGACCTTTGAAGGGGTGCATGTTACCGGGGTTTTGAATGTTTTCGTCGAAGGACTCGGTCGTCATGTAGGTTTCGGGATTCCAAAAGGGGCTGACCACAAGGGAGCTTCCACCATTTTTGCTCTTTGATTTTGACCAGTAGTTGAAGCAGAAGTCACGGCACTGATCATAGAAGGATTGGGGGAGCCACTCTTTGAGCACAGGCCAGGCCCAGAGGACGTAGGCGATTTGCTCGACCGTTTGTGGCTCGATGCGGCCCGCCTTGTTCTTGCTCGAACTCGGGTCACGGCCGTTGGGTTTCATGAGGATGTAGCCCGCGCCCCAGTGGATGAGTTGGACCACGTCGGGAGCGTTGGCCTTGGGTGGGTCGAGCTGGTAGTAGGCTCGGGTCGCCTCTAGGACTCCGCCGGAGCAGGGGTTGTTTTGATCAAAGTGAAAGTCGGGTGACATCACGCGTTTCTTGTCGGTAGCCCAATCAATCCGGCGGGGCATCTGCTTAATAAAGGCGGGGTCGGCGAGGTAGAATTTCACGAGGGCCGGGACGATGGCGTCGTAGTAAGTGCCATCACGGAAAGAGCAACCGCCGTAGGCGCTGGGGTGGGTGCCGGTGACGGAGCGGACGTCGTTGAGGAAATCGGTGGCGGGCTGCCAATACTGCTCCTGGGCGAGGTTTGAGCGGATGAGGAAAGGCTCGCTCGTCTGGGGGGCGAGTTCGCCGCCTTGGAGGTCGATCTTGTAGTGGGCCTCTGAGTCCTCAGGCATGAACTCGCTAAAGTCTCCGATGTGGTCTTTGATACTGCCTTTGAAAACGACTTTTTCAGCTTTCTTCAGAGTGAACTCGGTGCCGTCTTTAGAAAGGGGAGCGGTGAATCGCTTGGGACGCGTGGTGAGGTAGCCGACTTGGTTCAAGCCGATTTGGTGCTGGCGGAGGTCGATGGCAAAGGATTGCTCAACCTGGCCAGCCTCTCCGACATCAAGGAGACCGAGGGCTTCCTTGTTGTCATAGACCGCGATCTCACGGATGCGTGCAGGACCAGCCTTGACTAATGATACCCGGATTTTGGTGACTTCTAGGCGGTCGATGTAAACACGCTTAGAAGTCTGCCTATTCTTACGCACCTTCCAAGCATCATCGGTTTCCCAATGGTCACCGATTTGCACGGAAAGATCAAAGTTCTGTAAGCTGTCGCCTGATTGATAACCAGAAAAGACATCGACCATGCCTACCTTTTGGGGCTTTGGAAAGGTCAACTCGATCCAAGGTTTTGTATCATCCTCGGCTGCCAACCAGCGAGACTGGTCAGAGACAATGCCATCGATGGCGAGCGAAGCCGTGGCCTTGTCTCGGTGAGTGCTTGCGGTGACGGTGGCACTTTCAGTTAGGTTCTTCGCTTGAACCTGGAGCGTGAAGATCAGGGAAAGGAGAGGCAGGAGATGAGTTCTCTTCATGTTGATGAACGATACGTCAGGATGAAGATATTTTATACTGGAATAACGCGCACTTTTTCTGACTGATTACGACGGAGGGTGATGTGAGTAGGTCTTTAGTAGACTTGGATACGGATGAGAGAGGCGGAGAAACTTTGAGAGGTAGTGTAAATATTTGTCTGTAAAAGCTGCTTTGCTCTCAACCCTCCGCAATGGCAGGTGATGGAGCGTAGCGGAA